>CANXYI011155378.1:0-10691 GCA_948208565.1 Hura crepitans | reverse complement strand
AGGTTGGTCATCCTAGGGTTACTATTGATTAATGTGATGGTAGGTACAGCCGTCAAGGTTTTAAGACTGGACTTTACACACTCGAGTATTGGGAGATCCACCTAGGCTGATCCCTGCTACCCACTAGCTTTCTATGGATATTGGGAGGTCCACGGGGCTGATCCCTACAATCCACCTATGTTGCATTAGAGATGTTGACTTAGGGTATTGGGAGGTGCCATTGAGTTGATCCCTATTATCCCATGTGTAGATATTGGGAGATCTATAGACTGATCCATGCTATTTTCTAGTCTGGTATTAGGAGGTCTATAGACTAATCTCTACTATTATATTAGGTAGGTGTAGCTACCGAGGCCCAAAATATGGGCCACTGCACAGGATAGATCCCGCTATCTGGTGTCTTAAAGTGTAGTATGTCTATTATGGGTATAAACAATATTAAACTTAATAATGATAATATTATTTGAATATGAATAACAGCATGTGAGATACTGCATGGATTTAAATAACTGAACTGGTTAAATGGTATATAGGTAATTACTTATGTGACAAGGCACTATAAGGCATGGCACATAAATGGTATCTAGTTTGATAAACTACATGAACATGATTATAATGTCTATGCTTGTATTTATATACACTCGTACTTGTGTTTGCATTTATGACATACCTTTATTGTGTCAATTCCACCATTGAGTATATACTTAGCATGTTAGTGTTCTGATGCACATGTTATAAATGGGGTAACAGTTCAGCTTCATTAGTGTAGTATAGCTATTGCTTAGTCTCTTTTTGGTATACCTTTTATACTCTTTTTGTTATGTTGTAGCAATGCACTCATTTATATTAGGGTAAAAGTAAGTAGTGGATGTACATCATAAAAACTCATATAGTCAAACTCTATGTCTGTGGAAACCTAATTCTTGGTGGAATTATATATATATATATATATTTCTCTTTGAGTACTATGGGTCTGAGACCCTATAAGCTGCATGTCTGATATTAATGATGGATTGGTGGACCAAAAGAGTCTAGGAGTTGAGAATTAAGATTGAAATGTTATAGAAGTGTTTTTTGTGTAGGAAAAATTTTTTATTTTTTACTCGAATAGCCGCTATGCTGCCTAATTTTTTGTAAAATGAATAACAGGAATAAATTAAAGTTTTATCGAACTAAAATAAGTAATAATAAGAGGTTGTACCATAATAAACACTAGATGGTCAAGATAGGACAAAGATGGTCAAATTGCCATAAATGTTAAATGAATGAACACTAAGGTAATTTAAGGATGGGTGACCAATGGGAAGTGGCACGCTTTGTTTATTTCCTTCAAGAATGTGCAAGGGTTTACAAAAGGGATACAACAAAGAAGTAACAATAGCCAAACAATGATCAACAAAATTTCTGATGTACCAGATTAGACTAGGCCACAGGTATAGAGCATAAATACATGAATATAAATGCAAAAAATTAAAGGCAAAAATAATACACAGAAATAGGATACATACGTTTCAATGTAAATTTTGATTTAGAAGTTGAAAAGATTTTATTCTTAAAAGTTTAAGAATATACCAAAGGAGATATTTGAGAGATTGATCTTTGGCTTAAAGCTTTTACAATGTTGCTCAACATATGATCCCCTAGAGAACTTATAAAACCAAAGAAAAAGGATGATTTATAACTGAGAGCTGCCCCCTTTTATAATGTGAAAGGATGGCAAACATTGTAATTTCTATAGGAATCTTGACGATCCTAAAGATTCCTGATGGTCCTGAAGATGCATTTGCTTTTGTTGAAGACACACTTATCTCATTAGGTTCAGGAAGTCTATCCTTTACTATCGAAGAGTAGTAACTTGTTGGCTACTATTTTATTGACAGAAAATACTCTCTTTTCCAAATGGATTGGGTTAAGCCCATTTTACAAATGAGTTGGGTTTAAACCCAATTTTAAGGAAAAGATATAATTGGAGGAAAAATACCAAAATAGTCATCTTCAATTTCATCACCTATACAATTGCAATTGTTTTCATCTTTGTTTAGGTGAATGAAGGGTTTTGATTGAGCATCTGAAAGGGTTTTACTTGAGGAAGCTTGACCTTGTAATAATTGTTTCATAATTGCAAAGTATTCTTCTTTAGTTTTTTTTACAGTAGTGAGCTGCACTGAGGCTATTAATTTTTAGGGCATGAATTGATTTTGGGCAGGGCCTAAGCTCAATAGTTCCTTAGACTAAAGCCATTTGCTGACTGCAGGCTTTTTAATATTTGCTAGAATGTTGAATTTATTCCACCATTTTACAATGAATTTTTTTACTAATACAATTTCATTTTCCTTTTAGGTAATATCAAAAAACCATTGGCAAACCCAAGGAAGGAAAATGTTAGAAGAAAAAATCATAAAAGAAGGGAATCTCTTTTCTCTATCTAAAGGTTTATACATGATTTTAAAGAGGTTATAGCTTTCAAGGATTTTAGGTTTAAGAATTTCGGTCGTAGATCCAACATAGGTCCACCATTGAATGAACTAGAATGGAATTTTATTTAAGTTATTCTTGGTTTCAAAGTAAATGAGCCAAGAATGGGTGTTAAAGGGTTTTGAAAGAAAAAGGTGTTAAACTAGGCTTACTAGTAATCCTTGTAGGTAAAAGTCCTATAGTGATTAATGGTGGTTTTAAAATCTAGTGGGAAGGTTTTGGTTTTTAAAGGTCTTAACCACATTTGGAAGGAGAAAATATTTTTAAAATTTTAAAAGTTGAAAAAGGGGGTACTATGGGGTTTTTAAGAAGACGAAATTCTTTAAATGATGTAGATCCAGTAATTTCCAAAATTGCTTTATAAAAAGGCTGGGGCTTTGCTAAATCCCATAGTTTAAAAAACAACCTTAAAAAAAACTTTTGAAAGTACTATTGAAGGGTTTGGGAGATAAAATCCTTTTTCAATAGTGCAAACATTTTCAAATTTAGGTTTTTCAATAAATTCATGTTTTTTAAATTTACTTTCACTTAAAACAATTTGGTTATTGTTTTAAGAAACAATAATTTTAGAAGAAAGATTCGAAGAATTTTGAGAAAGGGTTTTATTAGAAGGAGAATCTCCTTTCTCTGGGATTTTAAAAGTAGTTTTAGAAATCATACATGTACTGATATCCAATAGAGATTAGACAAGGTTTTTTTTTGTTACCTTTTAGTGATTGCACTATAGTTTTACTTAAGCTGCCTTGAGTAGAATTTTTAGATTAAGCCTCAATCGGCATGTTTTCTTTTATCTATTTTACTCTGCTATGGAGAGTGATGGCTACTACTAATTCTGGATGGCCTTTTAGAGTTTATAGCCAATTTTTTACTAGGGTTTTATGCAGTTCTTCATCTTTTTCTTCTTGGGTTACTATATCAATCTAGGATTTAATAGGTTTGTAAGAAAAGATAGGCTGAGCTTTAGAATTGGTTTTAAGAGGTGAAGTTATTGACTTAGAGTCAGTTTTTACTATTTTTCCTTTATCCTTAGTTTTTCTTGGCATTTTTAGTTCCTATTTTGTAGAAATTCTTGGGTTAGGAAATCAAGAACTGAATTTAATTCCCTTTTTCTATATTCAATTTGAAAATCAAATATACTTAAGATTACTTGCCATCATGCAAAAATTTGTTTTGATGTAATGTTTTGAATGTCTTTGAGTAAAACTTCTTTTGCAGATTAGCAATCAATGTGAAAAAGAAATTTTTGATTTAAAAGATCACTTTGAAATTTTGAAATGCATAAAACAATTGAGAAAATTTCCTTTTTAATTATAGAGTAATTTTTCTGACAATCATTCGAATGAGTAGCTGTAAAACACACAATCTATTCTTTACCCTTTTTTACTTGTTTTAACATCCCTCCATAACCTAAATATGATACATCAGTTTCAACAATCTTAGGACATGTTAAGTCTACTAGGTATAAAAATGAAAAATTTTTAACCTATGTTTTAATATGTTGGACTAGTCTAGTTTGCTTTTTTGTGCATGCAGTTAGGTTTTTCTTCAATCTATCATGAAAAGGTTTTGCTAGCCTATTTATGTTAGGGAGAAAATCCAAAAGATAATTTAAATAGCCTAAAAACCTTTGTATTTGAATTTTATCAAGGATTTTGTTAGGGAATTTATCTACAAATATCAATGATCTTCTGATCAGGGTGATAGTTGCCTTAGTTATATGGTGTCTCAAAAATCTAATTTTAGTTTGGAAAAGTGGCATTTTTTACTTGGAGACCACTAAGCCATTTTTTTAATAGCATAAAAAAATGTTTTAAGATTTTTAAAATGTTGTTTAATTAAGTAAGAAAATGAAAGAACATCACCAATATAAACAATCAAAATTTTGAATAATCATTAAAAATGTCATTCATTATTCTTTGAAATTTAGAAGGTGCATTTTTTAAACCAAAAGGCATAATTGTCCACTCATATTGTCCAAAAGGGACAACGGATGTAGTTTTGTAATGATCTTTGGGAGTTATCTATATCTGCCAAAAACCCGATTTCATACCAAATTTAGAGAAGATTAGGGCTAAATACATTTTATGTAAAAGGTCTTTTTTATTTGGAATAAGATACCTAATCTATTTTAAAGCTTTGTCTAAAGGTCTATAGTTTATCACTAGTCTTAGAGTTCCTCTCTCTATTTCAGAGCTTTTATTCACATAAAAGCCGGCACAACTCTAAAGAGATGGAGATCTTATAATTAAACCCTTTTGTTCCAAATCTTGAATTTCTTTACAACAATGTTGTTTGAGATCAAAATTTATTTGGATTGGCCTAGCTTTAGTGGGAATCTATTTTTTAGAAAAGTCATTTTCATATGGTAAATCTACCATATGATGCTTTCTTTCCCAAAAATCATTTAGGAGATCAGAATAAATCTCATTTTCAAATTGTTTTTTACTATCAAAGATTTTTTTTATTAAATAATTTTTGTATTGTCTTTCTATTTTTACAAAAGAAACATCTTGTTTTAAGAAAGATAAATATTTCAATTTTCTAGAAATTAAATAATTGATTTGGATTTCATAGACTGAGCATGCTTTTTTAAGATTTAAATTTCTTGTTTTAGGTTTCTCAAGAAAGTTAAATAATATTTTTTCACTTTTTATTTTAAAGGAAATGTTATCATTATTTACTATATACGGGGTTATAAGGTTAGTAAATGGTGTTCTTAGGATAATATTATGATTCAATTATTTTACTAAAACAAATGGGGTTTTAAAGGAATAATCTCTGATTATTATAGAGGTTTCTATTTTATACCTAATATCATGCTAGATTTATTAGCAGAAACTAGGCTGCATTCTGATGACTCTCTAAATGTTTTAGGATGATATCCTCTCTTAAGCAATTTAGATCAACTTCCATATCAAAGAGAGCTATAGAATTCATTTTAAAATCATTTGAGAATTCCAAAGTGATTCTGATAAGATATTTTCTTGATATTATCTCTTGAAGCATGAAAAGAAAATTAGTTGGAATTTTTTGGATTTAAAAATCAGTTGGAATTTTTTGGATTTTCTTTATTTTTTAGATTTCTTTATTATCATCTTCGCCTTCTCTAGTGTAGGAATCTTCATCTAGTATAAGCTACAAGAGAATTGTTTGTAGAATTTTTGAGTCACTTTCTTATTTTTCTTTTAAAACTTTTACCTTTTATTTTATTGTTTTGATTTCTTCTTGGAGATATTGAATAGAGGAAATCGGTTGAGAGATTTTTTGGTTAGATTTAGCCAAAATTAGGGTTAAATCATAAGTTTTGGGTGTAATTAGATAGGATGAGGGTTTTTGTACAAGTCTTTCTTCAAAAGATTTTAAAAGCTTTTCAAGATAATCCTTTTGAATTTGTGTGTTTTCAATGTGTTTTAGAATATCAAGAATGAATTCTTGATCTTTTGCTAAAATATTTATAGACATTGGTTTTTCTTTAGAATTAGAATAAGAAGTTATAGTAATTTCATCTACTTACATAGCTTCACTATTGTCCGTAGGTGAAATTGTTTCATGCTCACCTTCTAATAATAAAAGAGCTTGGATTTTATTTAAAATAGTTTCTTCAAGGGAAAGCTCATTTAATTTTTTATTTATCCTATAATATTTAGAAATGGGGCCCTTTTTTTTGCATCTGAAGTAGGTTATATTTGCAAAATCTTTTTTTCTTTTGTGAAAAATCTTTAGGCTTTGAATATTTAGAAGATTTTCTTTTGAAAAACCTTTTAGGGTTTTTATAGTACTTTTCCTTACATAGTTTTAAGTAGGTTGTATATTTGGATTTTCTTGAAAAACTATTTTTACAAGATCCTTCACATTCTTTAACTATGTTAGGAGAAAATTCAAATTGTTTACAGAAAAATTCAAGTTCCCTTTTAGTTGTCTTCATTTCCCACTTAAGGTGTTTTTGAAGTTATAAATCTTGGCAAACTTTTAGTCCTTCCTTTTGAAAAAAAAAACCTATTAAAAGTCCATAGGTTAACTAGTCATAAGGAATTGGGTTTCCATAAGTTTCTTTTATTCTAATTCTTACCTTTTCACTAAGAAGAGTTAGAAGACCTACAATAAATTTATCTTTCCATAATGGTTGGTTAGAGTCTTCTCTTAACATTACACTAGTGAGAAAGGTATTTTTATAATATTGGAAATCACTTAGTTTTTTACACCTTATGTTGGAAGAAGCTCAGAATTTTTATCTTTTAAATGAGATGGATCACCTATGAAGTGTAGGGAGATAGCTAGGATGAGGGTAGTTATAGGATCTGGTATAGGGTTTCCTAGTTCATCAAGGATTGGGGTGTTGTCTTATATAGTTTGGATAGCATTTAAGATATTTATTTTATCTTGGTTGGTTAGATAGTAATCCCAGCATCCTTTTAACTGTCCGAAAAAATCTTACTATTAGGATTTTTGCAATAAATCTATCTAGGGTGCTAGATTGGGCTTTATATTTAGACATAGTGCTATTAGCTGTCATGGTCATCTATTGAAGAAAATTGTTAATATTATATTTAGACATACTATGAATGTTCCATTCATACACTGTTGTGGCATTGAACCTAGACTAACTTAGGATATTTAGCCTATTATCTAATCCTATATCTGGAGCTGCAGTTATTTAAAGAGGTTATGGGTTATGCCAATATAGTCTATTTAACTCTAGTTCTAGGTTAAAGGATTCATTGTCTGATTTTTTTATTTAGGACACTAATGCTTGCCTCTGTTAGGTTAGGCAGAGTGTTAGGGACAATTGTTTGAGTATTAAAGGAAGAGGTTTTGCCTGTTTTACTAAGATGAACTTTTAAGTTCTAGATGGAGTCAAATCTACCCCAAAGAGCTTTTAAACTTTTATTCGAGATTTGAAAAGGATTAAATACTTGATTTTTAATTTTTTCACTTCTTGTTGTTTTGATAGAGGAATCAACAAAGGTTTTATTATTATGTTATATCCTAGCTAACTATTTAGCAATTGTACTAAGATGAACATTTGTAAAACTATTTTCTTGAATAATATTTTTAAAATTGTCATTTGCTCTTTCCATGATCATCTTATAAGGTGATGCTTCTACAATTTGTTCTAGGTGTTTAAATTTTAAAAATCTAGACAGTAAATGTTCAAACTATATTTTAATGTTACTATTTGATAAGCCCTATTTAGAGGTTTTATTTTTAATAGTTATTGGGCTGATAGAGTTTTCATTGTTTTTAAAAGGGTATCAAATTTGGTTTTGAGAAGCATAGATTTCAACCCAATCAAAAAAGAGAATATGGGTTTTAAATTTGAAAACAAATTCAAAAAATTTTTCTTAAATCTATTTTCTTTTTTCCAAAAAATTTCTAAGAAACCAATTTCTTTATTTTTTATTTTTGAAAGAGTAAAAATAATCATGAAGAAAATTTTTAACAACATTAAACTTCTTTTCTATAACATTTAGTTCATTATTAACATTTTCTGTTATAGCAGAAAAGGTAGGAGAAGTTAGAAGGGAGCTTTAGGTTCCAGTAGCCTGTTGTTTAGGCTGAGTTCTTATATAAATTAGTTGTGGAATATTTGTTGAATAATCAACATTTTGGAAGGAAAAGGAAGATGGTAGGTGAGAGGTTGAAAACCTACGTTGAGATACTTAAGTTTCTTGATTTATATATTGAAGATGCATAATAGAGGGAAGTTGTGAGACTCTTCTTATATTAATAGTACTTACAAAAGATGTGTGACACTCCTTACTAGATTCTTAAAAAGCCTAATAAGCAGTGCACTTCCCACCAGGTCACCTATCCTGAAATTTCTCCCAGTGGTTATTCACTTAAATTTTACTAATTTCACTCTAAAACATTCTATCTTACTCTAAAATCTATCCCGTTAGCTACAATATTCCACTTAGATTAGAATCAATATGATTTAGTCATTACAGAGGAAATCTACTAACACTCAGGTACCCCCTAAAAATCTTGTAGTATAATGGTTGCTCGGGTCCTAACTCAAAATTTTAGTAAGCCTATTTAACACTTATATGCATAATTCACCACACCTGGACCCATCTGGTCCCCCATTCTCAACTTAACATCAACTTAACCACACATCAAAACTCAAGCCTTAGGCTATAAATAAACGTGCATAAATATAGAGCCTCAAGCTCACATCAACATTGCATATCATATATGGTGATACATTCACCAAAAAACATATAGAGATGCTTTATTTACATCAGCAGGCTATATTTACTTATTTACATTACATGTCTATAACTTATATACATTTTCCTACCTAATTCCCACCTAAGTACATAGATAACATTATACAATTATTGCTTCCAATGTCTTCACTTGTATCCTTTGATTCACTATCGTCATGCTTTATGAGGCAAGTTCCTACTATTGTGTACCTACGCACAAAAACTGGTACGTTAAGTATACGAGATACTTAGTGGTGAACTTAAAGCAATTTAATCATGGTATTTATATCATTAACATACTTGAACAGTTGAGGAAATGATTTTACCTTATTATATAAATTAGTTACTCATTAGGGTGCCAAATTATTGAAATACCCCAAGGGCATTTATCTAGTTTGAAATAGTATTTTTGACTTAGCTAAATCATTTAAAGCAAGTATTTTTTCTTTTAACAAGTATACTTTACAAGAATTCCTTTATCTCCCTAAGGTATTTATGTCTCTAAAAATATTCTTCTTGACTCATATATATTATTTAAAGTAGTTATTTCACCCATAGCATACATATTTGAAATTAATTAACTGATCTAGCATATCTACGCAAAATGTCCAAAATACCCTTTAGCCTGTATTTTATCAGAACTTAAAAAATACTATTTTATTATCCTTAATTCTTATGTCCATAATCAATCTGATTATTTACTTAATTTAATTCTCTAGCTTGACTATGAAGATGACATTTTAAGACACTAGATCTAAAGGGATAATAAACTAGTGCAATGGTCCCCATTCTAGACCTACGCTGCTACACTGGTATGTGTGCCATAATAGAGATCAGTCGTAGCCTCCCTAGACACAAGTATGTGACATAATGGAGATCAGCCCGTAGGCTTCCCTAGCCACAAATAAGAGTAACTGTGTGGCATAATAAAGATTAATCTGTAGGCCTCCCTAGCCACAAATGATCATCAATCACTGGGTGACATAATAGAGATCAGTCCGTAGACCTCTCTAGCCACCAATAAAAACCATTAAGAACTGGATGACATAATGGAGATCAATATGTAGACCTCTCCAGCCACCAACTAGCAACTGTAAAATCCTAAGTTGACCGATCAACCCATCCAGTGGATGTCTAACCAATAGGGTAAGTTGCTTAATTTAATTTTATTTATTAGCCAAAATTATTCTTATAATATTTAAGTCTCAAAATTAGATAGTTAAAAATTTTATCTAATATTTTAAAAATTTATTCAAATTGGTATGGCCACTTGTCTCTACCAAGTAAAATTCCAAAATAATTTTTAAGTCTGTTGCTCCCAAAACTTATGGTGTCATCTCTTATGAATTATCATGGCATTATCACTTAAAAGGGCAATACGTTCTTTCCAGTGACATTTTTGGTTCGGGTAAAGGTCAACTGGATAGTCATAGGTCATTTTGACCACTTTTGGAAGTCAGTTTTCTAGGACTATTTTAAGTCCAAATTTGACTCAGTTTTTAAGGTACTTTCTTATACCTTTCTAGGCAAAAAGCCAACTGTAACTAGGATAAGTCCATAGCAAAAACATAAGCATCAAAGCCACTAAAATTGGGCCAATTCAATGGACAAAATTTAGGCATAATGCCAACTCAAACTGGGCCAATTCCATGGCCAAAATATAATTCAAGTCTAGCCTTTCAAGGTACAAATAAGGTTCACTTATTAGTACATTTGAAGTCACTATCTTATACTTTAATTACATGTTTTAGACCAAAACTTTCTTAGCCCTTTCAAGGCATATTTTCAAGTGTATTGTGATATTACTATGTTATATATTTAGCTAACTCCATAGCCATTTTGTGGCAACAATCAAGGTAAAGTAATGTGCTTAATAATACTTAATAAACTTCAATTCAACATGCTATGACTACTCCTCTTGAGAGAAAAAAGTTATGGCCTATGGACTGAGGAGGTGGCATCGGGAATTATGGCAGAAATGGGAAAATGAGTTTCCTTTGTGTGAGT
>CANXYI011155354.1:0-14293 GCA_948208565.1 Hura crepitans | reverse complement strand
GTTTTTTCCATGTTTTTTACAACGATGGGTGACAAATTTCTTTAAAGATTTCATAAGATTCTTAATCTTCCTTCCACATAGGTAACTTCTGTTCTAGCTCCCTATAGCGGTTTGAAATTTCTTCCTAGAGTTCATCATGATCTATCTTTTCTCAAAGTTGCTACCAAATTTTGGGACCCATAATTTCATGTCTTTTGATTTTCTCATTAAGAATTATGCCCTCTGTCTGAAGAGTTTGCTGCAATCCTAGGTGTGTCCTATTCATTTGATACATCGCCTTGCTGTCCGACTTGCATTCTTTGCTACCCATATGAAGTGGTTAATGCGCTGGGCATACTACCATCATTGGCTGCTAGGTGGGTCCTAAAGAAAGAACCGGTCTCTTAAATGCACTGTTAGCCTATGTTGAAGGCTATACTAACATTCCATCCCTTTGTGTGGGTGTGTACTTATTCATTTTTTTCTCCAAGTATCTAACAATTTCATCTGAAGGCTATTTTAAAGATTATCAACTGTTTAGTGTGGTAAGTAGTTTGATAAAGGGCTTGAATCCTTTTCCCTTAATCCTTGCTGAAACAATCCTTAGCCTTGATGCTGTGCTATTTGGAGAAGCTAAGTTTTTTCGTGGAAACCTGTTTCTACTCTAGTTTTTTTTATTTTTTATTTTTTTAAGAATAGACCACCCTCAAAGGGGTTTTTACCTTATCTTTTAGTCTGTCTTTTGCCTAGGAAGCCCTTTTAGGTTTTCATTCCTAGCAATCTTTTTGTGGGTAGACTGCCCTTATGGGTTTTCACCCTATCCCTTGCTTGACTCTTGTGTAGGATGCCTTTATAGGTTTTTATTCTTAATAGCTTTTTTTTAGGTATAGTTATAGGAGAAGCTTTGCTTGTTAGATAACCCTCCCTCTTGTGTCCTTGGGTCTTATAGTCTGAAGCATTTTCTCTCCCATGCGATCATGCGTTGTTTTGCAAATGTTGAGCAATGGGTCCTTTGGTTAGGTGCTTTAACTGATGATAACATAAGTTTTAGGAACTCTTGGGTTTCCCTACAGTACGTGCGATTTAGTGGCACATCAGGCTGTGTTCTTTTAGTCGATTTTCATAAAGTTACTTTTTGCATCCCTGATCGATGTGTAAGGCAGTTTAGTGAGACTTAAGATATTGTTACTTACCCATTATCCTTTAGAGGGGGAGATCTATCTGTCACCTTCATTACTAGTTATCACAACCTACGGAAGCAATTACCTCTAAAGACAAATATTCTACCCTAGGCTATTTACAACTTTGAACTTCTAATCTATATAAGGAATGGGTAATAGGCCCTTCTCGGGACAATAGGACCTGATGGTTAAAGATGGATGGTGAGATAGCTATAAGAGGTAGAAGATCTAAATTATTTTATTTTTTGTTTTTGAACTCATGTAAAATATTATATTTCTCTAGTTTATGAGATGTTCAACTATGCTTATTAAAGTAGTCTTATTTATTTGCATCATATTGGCATTATATGATAATCACAATAGGATATTAATGCAATAACACATTTCCTCATTTAATTAAGGGAGATCTTAATTACATCTTAGACTACTGTCATCAATCAGCCTTCATGGGTTTTCTTGATTGACCATTTTCTCTCAACCCCTAATTGTTGCATAAGATGTGTTCTTTTGTTTTTCACCTTATCGGGGTGCCCATTTTTAGCAAGATCACCATTTTTTAGTTTTTAACTCATAAGGCTATTTTTCTCTTCTTTTTCCCATTCATTTTTAACCATTAAACCTTTTTAATCTATCCACATTCACAGGCTCCTTGAACTTGTTTCCATCATAATCTGTAAACATTACAGTGCCCCTTAGCAATATTTGCTTAAGGATGAATGGTCTTTCCCAATTTGGTTTGAACTTCCCTCTTGAATTAGTTAAACCTAGCTTTATCTGTTTGAGAACTAGCTCTCTTTCTTTCAACTTATGATTCTTCACCCTTTTGCCAAAGGCTCGTACCATCCTTTTTCTAATAAATATGATTGTGATAATTAGCTTTTAATTGCTTCTCATCTAGCAAGTTCAATTGTTGGAAACTTTGTTCTGCCCAGGCTATCTCAGAATCCATGCTTCTATTACCACTCTTAATGATTGGAGTTTGATCTCTATCAGAAGTACCGCATCTGTTGCATACACTAAGGAGAATAGAGTAGCACCTGTTGAAGTTGAAATCGTAGTCTTGTATCCCTAAATATTAAAGGGAATTTTATCAGCCCAATCTCTGTAAGTTACAACTATCTTAGACATGATATTCTTAACATTCTTGTTCACCGCTTTGATTGCTCATTGGCTTGTGGTCTATAAGGAGAGGATTTATGGTGCTGTATCTTGTACTTCTATAACAATGCCTTTGTCTCAGCCTAAAATTAGACACCGTTGTTTGAGACTATATGGTGTAAAACCTTATATTTGCATATCAAATTCTTTTATATGAATTTAGCCATCTCTCTTATTCCTAACTTCTTAAAAGATTCTACCTTAACCCATTTTAAGAAATAATTGATGGCTACTACAATAAAACGAAGCCCACGTAGCAAATAGCCAAGAGGATGATAAACTATGTAGTTCTGATACTGACACATGTCTCAAATCCCTGTACTACTAGCACTTATGGCATTTTTACATGTACTTTGAGCAATCATAGTCCATAGCACTCTAAAAGAACTCTTGGCGCATGATCTTTTTGGCTAACTCTAAACCATTCATATTTATGCCATAGGACCCTGCATGTATTTCTTCTATGACATTTTTAGCTTCTTTCTCCTCGAAGCAATAGAGCTAAAGACTGTCTACTTGCCTTTTGTATGAGATCCTATCTCTGCTAATAAATTGAGTTGATAGTTTCCTCAATACCCTATTGTCCTTATTTGTAGCTTTTTTAGGGAATTTTCCATTCTTTAAGTAATTATGGACATCATAAAACCACGACTAATCTTTTTCCTATTCTATTTCCATTTTCCACTCTGTCTCGTAGCAAGGCTTTTTAGAACTGGAAACAATTATTAGTTTTATGATTACCTCTTTTAGATTATCCCACATAGAGACTAGGGTGGCCAATGCATCTCATCTCTAGGAACATGATGAAAGGTGCACATTTCAAACTGTCCATTGATAGATCTTAAGTACTCTACATAAGGTGTTAATCTTTCTTCATGAATGGTCCATTTTTCATTGGTATGATACATTACCAAAGATGAATCCCTAAATACCTCAGCTGTCTTCACACCAAAAGCCAATAATGCCTCAAGCTTGAATATGCAAGCTTCATATTTTGTCATGTTATTTGTAACTTTGTGTCTTAGCCTTTTAGTTAGCGGAAGCTTTTCTCTTTTAGGGGTTATTAGAATTACTCCTACTCTTGCTCCTGTACTGTTTACTACCTTAACAAAATACATCTACCATCCTTAGATTACAATTAGGTTTAGGTTTTCATTTGGGAATTCAAACTCCAACTTCTCACCTTCTAATAGATGATTGGTTAGAAAATCTGCAACTTCCCATCCTTTTATGGTTTTCCTTGTTATGTACTAAATGTCGAACTTTTGAAGTAAAAGAAGCCATTTACTCATTCTCTCTACCAAAGATGGAGCTGTTTGAAGATATCTTAATGGATTGTGTTTGGATATTGCCTGTATCATATATGATTAGAAATAGTGCCTCAGTTTCTTCAAAGGCCACACTATTGCTAAGCAAATCTTTTCCACTTCTATGTACTTGGCCTTATAAGGAAGAAACTTCTTACTTAAGTAGTAAATCGTAAACTCAATCCCTAGCTCATCTTCCTGTGCAACCATAGCCCCAACTGAGCTTTCTTTAATAGATAGAGAATTAATGGCTTTTTATGCCTTGGTGGTTACAAAACTAGTGGGTTCAATAGACATTCCCTGATTATGTCAAAAGCCTTCTGACAATCAACATTCCACTTGATTGGTTGGTTCCTTCTGAGAAGTTTGAAAATAGGCTCACATATGGCAGTGAGCTTAGCTATAAACCTACTGATGTATTATATCTTGCCTAAAAATCCCCTTATCTCTTTTTCCTTCTTTAAAATTAGCATTTCTCTTATTGCTTAGACTTTATTAGGATCCACTTCAATTCCTTTTTGACTTATAATATGCCCTAAGAGTTTACTTGAAGTTACTCTAAAGATACATTTTTTTGGATTCAAATATAGATTGTATTTCTCTATCTAGATAAAAAATTTTTCCAATACCTTAAAATGTCTTTCTTTCATAGCAGATTTGATCATCATATCATCAAAATATACCTCCACTTCTTTATGAATTAGGTTATCGAGGATTCTTGTGGCTATCCTTTAGTATGTAGCTCTAACATTCTTTAACCCAAAAGGTATAACCCTATAGCAAAAGTTACCCAATTTCGTGATAAAGGCAATTTTTATCTTATCCGCTATCGTATTTAAAATCTAATTATAATCAGCATATCCATTAATGAAACTATACATTTTACACATTGCTGCGCTATTAACCAGAACGTTTATATGGGGTAACAAAAAGTCATCTTTTGGGTAGGTATTATTTAGATCCCTATAATCTATGCACATCCTGACTTTACCATCTTTCTTAGTGACTAGTACTACATTAGCTAGCTAGGTCAGATACTGCACTTCTTCCAAGAACTTGGATTCGATTTGTTTGTGCACTTCTTCTTTTATCTTCCCTGCCCATTTTGGCCTTATTCTCCTTAGCTTCTATTTGACTAGTTTTGCTTTTGGGTATGTGTAGATGGCATGTTCAACTATTTCCCTATCCACCCTAAGCATGTCTTTATAGGTTTAGGCAAAGACTTTTTCATATATTTTTAATATTCTCTTAAATTTAATTCTCTCTTCAGGAGTTACATCAAATGTAATTAAGATCTCTTAAAGATTTTCATCAGTACCAAGATTAAACAAGGTAGTATTAATTGAATTAATGTCAAATATGTTATATGTGTCATGATTATCATTATGCATGATGTAATTAGATGAGACATCACAAAAATAAGCAAAATAATTCATCTTATTAACAAAAGAAATAGAGACATTATTATTAAAGAGCTCGAGTACATTTAAATTCTTAAAAAAGTCTTTAGGAGGGTATTCTTTTTGCATTTTCTTCTTTCATTCATCTTGGAACATGTCAATAGTCAAAATCTCTTCTTTGGGCTTGACCTCTAGGTTGGCTAGGTTAGTCATGACTTCTTCATCCCAAAAGTCTGAAGTGGCTTCTACTTCATTACAGCCCAATCAAACACATCACTAAAAATCTCAAACCTTAGCATAACCTTCCCTTTAATGATAGCTGGCTCTAATTCTCCACAGTAGTTGACATTTTCTTTAGCTCGAACAAAACTCTCTTCTAGTGGTGGGATACTCTTTCTTGTCTTCTTTGGCTCTGAAGTCTCTATTATATATCCTAACCCTTTTTGATCCTTCTATCTCTTTGACTGAATGGCTGAGATTGAATAGTCTAAAATATGTCCCAAACTAGCACCAAGTAAATAGTTCATCTTTTTTAGTATATTTACCACCTTGGGATCATCCTCTTCTTCTTTTGAAAAGATTCCAGCAATATGGAAACCATTAAAAGGCTAGTTGGCTATCTCAAGCATCGAAACTTGATTCTCTCTTGTAGCCCTAATTAGCACTATCTCACCATAATAGGAGACTTTTATTATCTGATATAGTGTCAATAGAACCCCTCCTAGCTTATGGGATAATGGACTTTCTAAAAGTAGAGAGAAGTTTACAGGTATATTAAGCATTGCAAACTCCACATCATCTATAGTTACCTCTGTCTTGACCTTGACTTTGAAAGTCCTATACACCTACCTCTTAGGATTGTCATAGGCCATAATTGTGAGTTTGGATTGAGAGATCATTGAATCTTCAATCCCTTATGTGGCTACTGCTTTGAGTGGGCACATATTGATTGATGACATATCATTAACCATTACACATGCCGTGTGATTCCCATTGACTTTAGCTTTTATGTATAGAGGAAAGTTGTGATAATGCCTTTTAGATGGAAGATCTATATCAGAGAAGCTGACTTGCCACTAGCTTAGATGGCGATATCGTTGTTGAAACTATTACAGCACATAAGGCTCCAACCACCTTTTATTGATGAGAGAAGGATTGACGCAACAGATTCCAAATTGAAATTTGTGCAAGAGTCTTTTTTAGCTGTTTCATTACTGTATCCTCTTCTTTTTCTGTTGGCTCTTTATCCACCTCTGGCATTAACTAGTTATTTCGGGTTACTGCTTTGGTCTCTCCTTCCTCACCTAATTTTTGCTCTAAATCTAAATCTACCCATAAGTCCTAGACCTATTCCTCTAGCTCACTTTTATTATCTATAGCCCATATAGCTATCAAAAAAATTAAACCCTAATTTCATTCTACCCTTTTCTCCACTGCTATGTAGTCATTTCTATACAAGTCCCGAAGCACATACCATTCTGGCAAGCCTGAGCTGACCATGTTAAAAGGTGGAGGAACATTTGAATAAGCACCCTGACCATTTTACCTCTTCTCTAGGTCAAGGATTTGCCTTGAGTCAATCAAGTCTTAAATTATGTCCATCAGAGTGCGGTAGTTATCTATGTCATGGCCCATATACTAATGATATTAATAGTACATGTTTGATTTGTGATAGGGCTGGCCTTCATTCCTAGCAAGTCTAGAAGGAATAAGTTGGAGTTTTCATTCTTTTTGGAACCATTTTAGGCACTAAGATAATGGTTTGCCCAAATTTGAATAGTGCCTTGTTATAGTAGGCACCTCAGCAGTCTTACCAAAATTGGTCCTGCTAAAACCTATTCCACTCATGCTTTTGTTATTTAGATTCCTTCAGTTGTTAAACCCCTATGAGCTTTTCTTCTGCTCATTGTGCTCTTCTTCCAAGTCTATCACTATATCCTTAAGTGATTCCCAGGCCTTAAGCCCTTTTACTTTTAACCCATCTTTAAGTATGGGTTAGCATTCTTGATGAACATGCGGATCTGATCCGATGTTTTTGGCTTCCTTCTCATCTCTAGAACCTTAAATCTCTATCTTGACAAGTACTCTGTGAAGGTCTTATTGGGTTTTTGCTTAACCAACTCGAGGTCTTTCATTTTAACTTCCATGTGAGTGTTACAGTTGTATTAGCTAATGAAAGCCTCTATGATATTGCCCCAATCTTCTTTCACTTTCCTTTCCAGCCCGTGGTACCAATCAATTGCTCTCCCTTGCAGCGTCAGGCTAAAATAAGCTACTTTTTGTTTTGTGCTAAGCTCGGTGCCATATATAACTGTAGCATACTACTTAACATAGGCTCTTGGATCAATTGTCCCATCAAACTTGGGCAGCTTTGACATTTTGAATTTATAAGGTAGCATTTACTTAGACTCTAAGGTGAGTTCATTAGAGTCTAGCCCTTTGCCCATAGTGATAAGCCTGGCCATTGTCTCCATTTTCTCCTCCAGTTTTTCAATGGTGGCATCCTTAAATCTCTGGGGTGTAACCAAGTCCTCACAAAAGTCATATTCCAGGTTGAAGTATTCAACCTTTTTGTTTTCCCCCCTAGAACCCATAGCTTATTTCTTAGTGCCAATTCCCCGAGAGGTAGTAATAGTTTTTCCAATAAGTGTAGCTATTATACCTTTAGCAAGTGGTGGTGAATCAAATGCAGGAACAAGCTCAGCAATTGCCTTTGAAATTATGGACATCATTCTTTTTTCAAACTCCTTAAACTTTTGGTCCATTCTGGCTTCGAGTCCAGAGTAGAGGAACTACTTTGTCCTTGTCTTGCCATGTTTATTGAGTTGTAAGTGGTAGAGATAATTTCTTGTCTGGTTATTCTTTTGCCTGTCCCCCATACCCAAGTGGCTCGAGGATCTATGATGGCTGCAAGATAAAGGGTTAGAAATGATGAAATGCAAAAATGTATATGAATGCATGAAATACTGGTGCATGTTTAATGTGTACAACAACAAACACAAGCAAGAGCCTTCTAACCTTATCACTTCCCACACATGAGGTCAACATGCTCTTCCCTAGGTGGGCTTACCTATGAGACATTAAGGGTCCCAATAGGTTTGAATAATGAACAATCAATAGCTAAACATTATTTATCTCATATTTAAAAGAGCGCATGTAAGATATTTGGCCCATATATGTTGGATATGTTTAATTAAGCCAAAATGTAGGGTCTAGCTCATTCTAGTTAGAAAAGGGCTAATGGCTTCAATAGAATTTTGAGATGATTAAGCTATATTTCATGTATATTAGCCCACATAGCACACAATACATCATTAATTAGGGTACTTTGGGGGAGTTGCTATTGGTCATTACATAGGCTCATGGTTAGGTCATGTAAGTTATGGTCATCAAAGCATGATCCCTCCACAACGAGTATATCTCATCATGAGCATACAATTGATTGGTTCACCATTTTATATACCTTATAGGTACGAGGCTTGGATTTGATGCCACTTCTAACAGTCTTCCAATTTGAGTGAAATTGTCATGCTTTAAAATGACATCAGGGTAAAAAAGGAACCCCTAACTTATTCTAAGGCTCTAGCATGTAATGCAATTTTGGAAAAGAACAATATTATAAATTCAAAACATGAAGTTCCATATTAATTTGAGGCACTTTTAGAGCGTGGTCTCATGGTGTCCCCAATAGAGTCGCCACTATTCGTGTCCCTTCCTTTCTGGGGCCAGTCAAATCAAAACAACCAAAGACTTGACCTAAATCTCACTCCTCGAGTGCCAAAGGACGAGAAGGAAAGTAGAGAAATCCTAAGCCATTCCTATTTGATTAGCCTAAAAAGAGAGATTTGGGCACTATAAGGTAGGATTGCCACCTAACCGAAGTTGGGAAATACCTTGTAGGGCTAAAACCAGAGTGGTTCAGAACCCTACTCTTGTTTATACCTCAAGTTAAAATGGAATTTTGATTTGAATTTATAATATTATTCCTTTTCTCAAGTGTGTTTTAACATTAAAATAAATCATGTATTCATATAAAAAAATAGTAAAACATATTTATAGAAATATGTAAAGTGCTTAAAATAAAAAATATCATATATGAAATCGGGTAATTGATTTGTTTTGAGAACTTTAGTTCTCATGTGTCAATTTTAGAAAAAAGATTTTATTATTGTGACTTTTATTAAAGAAAAATAAAAAAACCTATTTTATTAAAAAAAACTCCAATTAATTAGGTACAAAATGATTTTTGATTATTTTTATAAAGCGTAAAAATAATTTTCTACTTATTACAACATTCATGAAATATATAGGGAAATAATCAAAATAAAAATAGATTACATAGCAATTACCTAAAATACATTGTAATAGAATAAAAATAAAATTACATTTGAAGTATCCTAAAATACAATCTAAATAAATAAAATGAATAATAATAAAGAGAATAAGCAAAAGAAAATAAAGTGCAAAATAAAAACAATGGAAACAAAGAACAAATAAAAATATAGGGATGGCAAAAGGCCATTTCACTGATGTTTAATGAAACGGTAGAAAGAAAGGCTAATCAAGCCCCAATAAATCAAACAACTCACATAACAATAAAATCACAATGTTAGTATGTGAAATAAAATAAAAAGATGAACATAAATAAAATGAAATAAATAATCAAATAAATACAACAATAATGTAAAAATAATAAATTATCACATCTAATTAGTAAATGGATAAAAGTAAAAGAAAGAAAAATAAAAGAAAAAGGGGAAAGGTTAGTCCACCCATCGTGTATAATTGCCTTTAGAAAAGATCTCAAAAACATTGAAAAATTATGCAAAAAACCTTTAGAAAATATGAAAATAGTGTTTGGAAAGCATTTTTTGAGCTTTTAGTGCATGTATATTAAGAAAAGTCCTCCTTTTTTTGAAAATAGATCTCTAATTTTTATACACAAACTTCGAGGTAAAAAAATGGATATATTAGAGGTGAAAATGGCCGTTTTGCCAAAACGGCCATTTTTAGGGTAAAATGGTCATTTTCCCCTTTATAACGGTCATTTTGGTGAAAAATGCCATTTTGGCATGTGAAACGGCTATTTTCCTTGTGGAAACGACCATTTTCCACAATAGGTGAAAAACATTTTTTTTAATATTTTACTCCATCGAAGCCCCCCACACCCCCCTTAGCATCAGTATTAGGCATCGAGCTCAAGCTTATCGACTCGAGCCCTTAACCCACCATAGATGCCTATTTTTCTTGCATTTTGAGTCGCACTAAGAGATTTTTCGGGTTAAGAAAAGACTTAAAGGAAAAATTTTTAAAAAAAACTTTGAGATCTTTGAACTGGACATTAAATCCCTATTTATTAGGATTTTTTTATCCTTTCTTCATTATTAGGCAATTCGAATATGAGAGCCCTAGAAACCCAGTGTCTATAGGTAGCAAATAGAGTAAGAGTTGCTACATTAGCTGTAGGAACATATCATTTGTATTTGCCTTCGGGACTTGTATTAGAACTTAATAATTGTAATTATATTCCCTCTTTGAATAAGAATATATTATTTCTTTATCTTGTCTTGTTGACCTAGATTTTGATGTTTCCATTAACAAGATCAAGGGTTGCTCATTTTATAAAGACAATGTTGTATATTGTTATACATCTATTATTAATGGAACATATATTCTTAACAATCAAAAGGAACTCTACAATATTAATACTAAAGGTGGATAACCTGAAACTATCTTTCTTATGGCATTGTCATCTTAGACATATAAACGAGAAATGCATGTCTAAGTTGTGTAAGTCTAATAACTTATGTTCAATTGATTATGAATTAATTGAAATATATAAATCCTATTTATTAGGTAAGATGACAAAGATACCTTTTACTAAAAAAGATGAACGTGCTAGTGGGCTTTTAGACCTTATAAATATAGATGTATGCGGCCTAATGACCACACATGCAAGAGGTGGGTTTCTCTACTTCATAACCATTATTGATGATTATTCATAATATAGGTATGTGTACTTAATGAAGTACAAATTTAAAGCCTTTAAAAGTTCAAAGAATTCATAAATGAAGTTGAGAAACAACTTGACAAAAGTATTAAAATACTTTGATTAGATCGAGGTGGAGAATACTTAAGTAATGAGATTCAAATTTATCTTAGAGATAATGGTATATTATCTCAATGGACTTTTCCATATACACCACAACATAATAGTGTATTTAAAAGGAGAAATCAAACCTTATTAGACATGGTTCGATCCATGATGAGCTTTATAAGCTTGCCCAAATCATTTTGGGGTTATATAATGGAAACTGCTAGTTACATACTAAATAGAGTTCCATCAAAGTCAATTGATATTATCCCTATGAGATATGGTGTAATAAGAAATCAATTCTTTCACATTTAAAGGTATGGGATTTTCCCACTTATGTGAAAAGAATTGTGTTAAATATGCTTGATGCTAAATTTGACAAATGCTTATTTATAGGATAAGTAAAAGAATCTATTGGATATTATTTCTATAATACTTTAAAACAAAAGGTGTTTATTTCAAAGCGTGTTATCTTTCTAGAGAAAGAGATTTTCTTAAAGAAAGATAGTGGGAGTATAATCAAACTTGATAAAGTTTAAGATCCATAAATAGAGGCAGATCAATTGATTGATCCTGAGCCTATTACACATGATGATGATATAATAATAGAACCTATGGAAACACAAGTTCCTAGACATTCTACTAGGGTTTGTATTGGTCTTATGAGATATGGATTTCTCATAGATGAGAACAGTAATGTGACCATAGTAAAGGATAAGCCTTTAAGCTATGACGAGGTTCTGAAGTGCCACACCTCAAATTTTGGTCCAAATTTTTCTAAGGATTGAATTAGAACTAGAAGAAAAAGTGGGTAATGAAATGGATATATGTGTAAAGTAGAATTGGTTAAAGTGAACAATGGAGCGAAAAATGACCAAATGGTAAAATGGTAAATACATAAGATGATAAGGGGTAAAATTGGAAACGTGTAATTGGAGGCCCAATGGTGAATGGAACACATGTAAAAGGGTGGAAAATGTGAATGTGGTATGAGAAGAACATGGAAAATGTGAAAAGAATGAGGTTCAGTAGATGGTCTCAGGGAATCATGGCACCAGGTCGTGAGTAATGCATCCTGAGCCCAATGTCAGTTGATCCTACCAAAAGGTAGTATTAATTATTTGATGAATTATGCTATAATTTGAGAAGCATTTGAGGCTATACAAGAGGTCAAAAATTTAAAATGATGTTTAAATTACAATCTAATGTGAATAGTAAACTATTTTGGGCTGAACCAAAAATTCAAAAAATATGCTCAAAAAATTCTAAACTAGTACATCTTGATACTAAAATAATATGAGAAATATGAAAATCATGTGATTCAAATTTTTATGAGATGGGAACTATTAGAAAAAATTAGGGAAATAAATTCACTTAAATGAATATTTATGGAATGATGTGGTGGAATTTTGGTGTAGAGAGCAAAATGGGCCATTGGATCAAATAGTAGCATGGAAGATCTTGACCTTCCAAGTGTAATGTGGATTAATTAAGGTGGCAAATGGTTAAAAGATATTTTAAAAGAAATTACACATGGAATAAATCCAATCATCCATGTGTAAATGCTTCCTTTTAATCCTAACCATCCATTCCTCATAAATATATGTGAATAATAATAAAATATTCATTTTTAATTTCAACTAAAATCTTCTATTTTCTTTTACCACCATGGCTAAAATTCACCTTTCAGTTTTTTTATCAAATTCCTTTTTGTTGATTTCCCATTTACCTCAAAATACTATACTTAAATCAAAGTTCACATCAATTTACATCCTAAGTTCTTCAAAGTCAAGATAGAAGAGAAAGGAATTAGAGGAAAAAGAGGATGGAAGATGAATAATTAAAGTCACTCTTATGTTGGTAAGTGATTCTCAAACCAAGTAAATTATGGGATTTAATTGAGGTATTTAGGTAATAGTGAGAATATGTGATTAATGTTATTTTAATGGAATTTTTCATGAGAAATATGCTTATGGAGTTGATTAGACTTGAGGATAGGTGGTGGAATGATGAAAGTGTGGATAAGGATTAAGGGGATTTGAGTTAATGAGGTATGTGTTGTTATGAAATATACTTTTTTATGTTTATGGAAGTTAGTGAACTTTGATATTATGATTAGTTATGTGAAATGTGATTATTTGGGCATGTAATTAGAGTTTAAATGAGAAGATAGAATGATGAATATGATGAAAGAAAATATAGAATCATGAAATCTTAAGTTAGTCGAAAGTTGTGTACAAAGGAAAAATAAGTGATGTATGTATATATTTAACTTAGTTATAATTAGGAAAGCATGAATGACCTTATGGAAGTGGTAGCACAATAAAGGTAGCTCGATTCCTATAGGGGTTAAAACCTGCAATGGAAAAGAAAAATATTAGATAAAGTTTAAATTAATGAAATAAATGGAATAAGCAATGTTTGGTAAATTATTGAATATGGGAAGAACCATAAATAGAGAGATTGAAATATTTACATGTAAGAACTAAGCTTGGCCGAAATTGGTATGTAAAAAATATTGAAGTATTTTTATGACATAATTAGACATTATTATATAATATGCAAAAATGAAAAGTGTAGGAAATAGTTAAGTATGAAATTACATGTTGATTGAATAATTAGTGAAACTATATAAAACTCAAAGAGATATATGTTTGTATATATATAAAATCAAGTAAAATAATATGTGGTACATAAGGAAACATAAGTATATTATTAAGAATAAGGAATTGATATGGAAAATAATGTGATATATACATAATATGGAGTAAAATTTATATATGACAATAAGTAGAAAGATATGAAAATATATAATTATTATGGAAATAGTTATTTAAATTAAATTAAGTCTAATTAAAAATATTAAAAGAATATTTGAGAAAATTACTAGGTTGAATAAAAGAAAATAAAACAAGAAAATAAAAAGCATTTATATATGAATGAAAATGTATTTATATATTAAAGGGAGTATTAAGTCAAATATGAAGAAATATAAGGTATCACTAAGTGTAGGAATTAATTACATAATTAAGTGAAAAATGCATATGTGAATGTGATAGGTATTTATATGATGAATATGAAATAGTTAGTTAAATTGATATTGGGTAAATGTAGAATATGACAAAATGGCAATTACAGGTGCTAATGTAAAATGTAAATAATAAATAAATATCT
>CANXYI011155322.1:0-11877 GCA_948208565.1 Hura crepitans | reverse complement strand
CAACTTGATACTCAAATATTCTAAATAGTCTATTGTACTAGAATTGAAATTTTTGAATATCAGAAAGTATTTTACAAAATTTGAGTAAAGTTAATAGTATTGTTTTAATCAAATTCTTTTGGTTTTTTAGTATGGTTTGTTAGAGGCTTTTAGGTTTTGATTAAAGGGATGTTATGGGACCATGAGGGATGCTAATTAAAGGTTTAATTATGAGGAAATAATTATAAAAGAAAACAAAAAAAATTGGATAAAAAGAGTCATTAGATTAAGAAGGGAAAGAATCTAACTCATTGCATTTGAAGACCTATAAAAGGGGTCAAAGCTTCTTAATTTTGTCAACATTTCAATAGTTCATTCTTTCCCCTTTTTCCATTGAAGTCAATGGCTTCATCTTTATAGCCTCTGTAATGCTCAAAAATCCTAATATTATGAATAATACTTCTCGAGATATGAATAATATTTTCGAGACCCGAGATACATTAAACTAATTGGATAGAAGTACTAGTCATAATATAATTTTGGATAAAATTTGGAATGAAAACAAAGTCATTAAGATGGTTAAAAAAAGAGGAAAGATTTTATGACAGTGTTATATAAATAGTAACCTAGTTAAAGCTAAGTCGTAAAATATTTCATTTTTGCTCAAATTGACTCATGATTGATACAATCTGATACTCAAATATTCTAAATAGTCCATTAAAATTAGAATTTTTGGACATTGAAAAGTATTTTATGAAAATTGGGTAAAGATAAAAGTAATATTTTTAATCAATTTTTCTTGGTTTTTTAGCATGGGTTTTTTTAGGCTTTTAGGTTATGTTTTAAGATGTTTTATAGGTTTATTAGAAGTGTCAATTGATCCCTAAAATAAGAGAAATAATTTATTTAAAAGAATGAAAATAGGATGGCTTTTTGAGAGCCATTAGATGAGAAGGATAACTAATGGCCCTTATATTTGAAGACTCGATATAAGAGAGAGATTAAAGTCTTCAAAATGGGTCAAATGTTGAATAGTATTCTTTTACTTTCTCCTCTCAAACTCGCTAGCTTCTCTCACTCTAAAACCACTATTCCTTTTCTTTCTTCTCTCTATCTTAAGCCTTAATCACACTTTTAACCACCCATTCTCAACATTTAAATCTTTAACACACCTCTAATTACAAGAAAATAAGATTAAAGAGCAAGATTTTTTGCATATGGAGTATGAGGTAAATAGTGACTTGAAATTGATATGGTCAGTTTTTATGGGTTTTTATATTTTTCTAAGGTCCCTTTGGTGCCTAAGAACATAATTATCAAGTTGGTTTTGAGTTTATATGCTTATATAAATTTATATGGGTTTTTGAGTTTTGCTCTTGTAATATGTTTGCAGAGAAAGTAAAGCAAGTGAAAGATAAAGGCAAGGAGAAGATCTAAAGGAGCAATTGTGGTGTATTTGGACTTATTGGTATGTGTAATCAATTTAGTATATGGTGTGTGTGAAAAACCCTAATATGTATGTGTATGTGTGTGTAAATGATGGAATTTGATAAAGTCTATTGATGAGTGCTTTGTAACAATGTTATGATGCTTTATGTGTGCGAAATTGAGTGTGTATATTGAGAGATTAGTGAATTGGAGCATAATTCTTGCTTTAGCCAAATGGCCTGTGTAAGGGTATATTGATGTGTTAATGCTAATTTGGCCTTGTCTATGTGTTATGATGTTATAATGAAGTTGGTTAGAGTAATAAGGGTATGATGATACATGATGTTATGTTGTGGCCAAAAAGTTTCCCTATTGTTTTTAAGTTGTGTTGCATGTGATTCTAGTGTGAATAGTGGTAATAAGAGTGATATGGTTATAATTAAGTATGCAATTAATGATTATTTATGTGTTACACATAAAGAAATCAAGATGTGTTAAATGATGAGAATGTGGCTAAATCATATGTAGCATGAAACATAAAGGAATGACTTATAAATATGGCATAATGTATGTTTTAATGGTTAGGTAATTTGTGAAGTATTATGTGACTTATGTATCTGAAGTTTGGTAAATGTTTAGGTTATGCATTGGTGTTGGTCGAATCATTAATAAGGGATAACATAATAGTTTGAACATGTTTGACAATGAATTATTCTATATGGAATTAAGTTATGGTATGTGATTGGCTATGCAAATATTGTGTACTTGGATATTATAGTATATGTGTTATGTGTGTGATAGTGTTTGAATAACATGTAAAGTAAGTTGTTAATGATATATGTGATTTGAGGTTTGACCATAAAATAATGGTTTATACCTTAAAAATAATTGCATGAGCTAAAATGATTTAGGTTTAAGTATTATGCCATGAGATATATGCGGTGGCTATATAGTTAGCTATGGAAGAGGTAAGTGTTGTCACATGTAATACATGCATGGTTATGTATGATTAAACATATGGTCATGAAAGATGATAGCATGACATAAAGATTTGAGATATAAGAATGCCTTAACAAAGCTAATGTGCATATAAGATGATGATGCCAAATATGATGAACAATGTAGTTACAGATATAATGGCATATGGACACATAAATCATAAATGGTGACAAATTGGTAATATTGATATCAGAATATTATCTTTTTCCCTAAGGTCATGTGTTGACCATAAAATGATTAAAAACTTTAAATTACTTAAGCTAGTGAAACATAAACAAATATGATAGTTGGCCTATGAGATTAGTCAACCTAAATTGGATAGGTTAGCCAGTCAACTAGGGATAGATAGCAGCTGCTAGGGTACTTCGGTGCCCCTAGGCTGATGTAGTAGCCATATAGGTCTATAAAACCACTGCACAAACTCAGACTAGTGCAGCAGTCGTATAGGTCCATAAATCCACTACACATATCTAGGCTAGTGTAGTAGTCGTATAGGTCCAAGTGGGCTACTAACACATATTCATATATCATTAGATATTTAGGCTGGTACAATAGTCAGACATGTTTAGGGAGGCCACTATACACCACTAGGTTTATGTAGCAATTGTATAGGTTTAAAAGAGCCACTACACATACTTAGGCCGGTGAAGTATCCGTATAGGTCTTTAAGGGCCACTACACATATATACAGTTTATGTGGCTAGAAAGTCTCATTTTCTAGTTTTGGGCAGTTGTCTTTTAAGTATGGGCAAACAAAATAAATAATTGGATGATAAAGCTTAATAAGAATAAGATTAATGGTTTATGAACATGGATATAATTGATGATATAATGAGGTTTGTTATATTTATTATTATACATATGTATGAATATGATGTTGATATGCTATGTACATGATGGATTATGTTGCCATACAAGTAATGCATGGTATTATTAGATAGGAGACATTAGTTGAATGGTAAAGTAAATGCATGTATTGATCATGATTATGATGATGGTGTTGAGTTTATATGTATGTATATGTTTTCTATATGTCATAAATGCTTATGCTTTTCTTGTATGAGATTCTAGTGCATGAATGTAAAGATGTTTAAGTAAAAGAATGTATGAATACATGAATGCATGTGGAAGTGTATTAAATTGATTATGCCGTTAAGCACATCACTTAGCGTATCATTGTCTACAATATATAGGTTAAAGAGTTGATTAAAGCTAAAGCCTTAATATTGGATGAGTATATCAAGAGAAGAGATGTTTTGGTATTTTATTATTTTTGTATTTATTATGTGATGTACATAATAAGGGCACTCATGTATGTATAAAGGGATTGGGCCTAAACATGTTTTGTATATAGTTTTGTAAACTCTTTTAAACAAGTTTGTAAACCTATATTAAGTATGCATGGATGTTTTTAATATTGTATGATATCTCTTTCTTGTGTTGAGTTGATGAGTTCTGTTGATGTGTTTGGAGTGATAAGAAGGATCATAGAGTTAGGTTAAAATGTTCGGATATTATAGAAGTGTGTTTTCTTGTATGTTACCATTTAGAATACTGTCCCAGACAACTGTTATGCTGCTGAATTTTTGACATGAGGACCCCAAAAGTATACCCACCAAAATGATTTTTGTTAATTCACATTTTTAAGAGTCTTATAAAGTTTTAAATTGAATTTTAAAATAAGGTTTTAAAATTATAATGGTTTTCTATCAGTTTAGATATCAGTTATGTGTCACTCCTTATTCAGGTCTAGTGACTGGACTGAGTAAGAGGTGTCATATTTGATGGTATCAGAGCTTTAATTTAGGCACTTCTCAATATATAAGGATTATATATATAAGTGCCTTAAGTCTAAGATCATGCATTGCATAATAATACCGTATTGGGGGATAAAATTTGTTCTTTCGCCTATAGATTAAAGATGAGTACATCTACACCACAAAGTGATGCAAAAGTTGAGGGCCATGCTTTAATTATAGTTAGACAAAAAGCCACTAGAGATAAGATAGTGACTCTTAGTGATGTTGGGCAAGCAGCCTAAGCATAGCCATCTCTTCTCTAGTGGATGGTAGAGCTACTAAGATAAGTTATAGCTACTATTGTTCCACCTCCTCCACTTGCAAAACCATCTCCTACTTTACAGGCACTTTAAAAGACATAGCTAGAGAGGATTAAAAAGATGGAAGCTAAGGATTTTATATGTAAGGGTTTAGATGATTTAGCCAAGTTAGAGTATTGGCTTGAGAGAATGGTCAAGATTCTATAGCAACTTAGTTGTAAACTTAAGGAAAACCTAATATGTGCCACCTCTTTGCTATAAAAGGAAGCCTTTATATGGTGGGATACCTTGACAAAAAATATGCCAATTGAGAGTTCGACCTGGGATTTCTTCCTGGAAGAGTTTAAGAAAAAGTATGTGCTAAAGAACTACCTTGACAAGAAAAAGTAAGAATTTATGGATCTTAAGTAGAAACATTGGCCCATATTAGAGTATGATAAGGAGTTTGCCAATCTCAGTCATTATGCAAGAGAGATGGTCTCCACTAAGATAGACAAATACAAGACATTTAAGAAGGACCTCAATCATGATATCAAGCTCCATATGGCTCCTATGAAGCTTAAAGATTTCTCAAGTTTAGTGGTAGTAACCTATACTATTGAGAAGATATAGAAGTAAAAGAAAAATTTTCTAAAGAAAAAGACCTTATGGGAAAGAACAAGCCAATTTAGCACTTTTGCTAGAGAAGAAGTTTAAGGGAAGTCAATCTAAACAGCAGACTCAAAAGTCTATCCAAGGTTCTTATACAGTGAATAGACAGCAGCCCTAAGTGACTAGTGCTCTAATATCTACAGCTAAAAAGGCACCTATAGACTAGTGTGAGCATTGTGGTAAGAGACATAGAGGCATATGTTAGATGACCATACTTAAGGCTTACTTTGGATATGGGTTCAAAGGTTACTTTGCTAAAGACTGCCTAAAGAAGCCTATAGTTTCTACATAAATACAAAGATCATCATTTACTTTCTCTCAAGGTCAGAGAGGAGATTAAGGAGATAGAGAAGTCAAAGATGACAAGCTAGGTGGTAGCCAAAGTGCTACATTAAAGGGCAGAGTTAAGCTTAGAGTACTTGCTAGACAATATGCCATCCAGGTAAGAGAAAAAGCTAATACACCAAAAGTTATTGTGGGTAATTTTCATCTCTTTGATTTATTTACATTAGCTTTGATAGATATGGGTTCCATACATTCTTATATATGCACTACACAAGCATAAGGCCGAGGGTTAGTATTAGAGTTGCTTGACATAGAGATCATGGTTAGCACCTTATAGGTTAACATGTCTTAGTAAACAAAGTATATAAAGAATATCACTTATTAGTATAAGGATATGAGTTTTTAGTCGATCTTATTGAGTTGCCTTTTGATGAGTTTGACTTGATCTTAGGCATAAATTGGTTGTCCAAGTATCATGCAGTGGTGGATTGCAAAAAGAAGGGGATTTCTCTCAAGGCAGAGGGTAGATCAAATGTTATAGTTGTGAGGGAGTGGATAGGTTTTTTTGTCTAATGTTATATCAACAGTTATAGCTAGAAGAATGATAAGAAAGGGTTGCCAGGCTTTATTTGGCCTATGTGATTGACACTAAAAGTGATGAGCTAGATACTAGTCATACACTAGTAGTGTCAGAGTTTGCTAATGTGTTCTTAGAAGAGCTACTCAATTTACCATGAAAATGGGAGCTTAAGTTTGGGATTGATGTTTTGCTTGGCACTACATCAATGCCTATAGCTCTATATAGGATGACACCTATAGAGTTGAAAAAATTAAAAGTTCAGTTGCAAGAGCTATTAGGTAAAAAGTTTATCAAGCTAAGTGTATCACCATAAGGAGCACAAGTTCTATTGGTAAAGAAGAAGGATGGTTTAATAAGGTTATGCATGGATTGTAGACAGCTGAATAAGGTGACTATCAAGAACAAGTATCCTTTACACCACATTGATGATTTGTTTAATCAACTTAAAAGGAAGGTGTTTTCTCTAAGATTGATCTAAGATCAGGGTGCTTTCAGTTGAGAGTTAAGGAATCAAATGTGCCAAAGACAACTTTTAAGACTAGATATAGGCATTACAAGTTTTTAGTAATGCCGATTGGGCTTACCAAGGCTCCAGTAGCTTCCATAGATCTTATGAATTAGATCTTTTGGCCTAATCTAGATTAGTTTGTGGTAATGTTCATTAATGACATCTTGGTCTATTATAAGAACAATGAATAACTTGAACAACACTTGAGAATTATTTTTCGGACTTTGAAAAATGAGAAGCTTTATGTCAAGCTTAGGAAGTATGAGTTTTAGTTGGTTGAAGTGTCTTTCTAGGGACACATAGCTCTAAAAATGGCATTTGAGTTACTCTAAGCAAGATAGAGGCAATCATAGAGTGGAAGCCACCTAGAAACACAACTGAGATTAGGAGTTTCTTGGGTTTAACTGGATATTATAGGCATTTTGTCAAGGATTTTTCAATGATTGCAGTACCAATGACATGTTTATTGAGGAAGAATGCTAAGTTTATTTCAGAGGACAAATGTCAACATAGTTTTGACAAGCTAAAAGCTATGTTGATTAAGGCTCCTATTTTTACATAGTCAATATTAGGAAAAGATTGTACCATTTATAGTGATACATCTCAGAATGGTTTGGGTTGTGTATTGATGCAAGAAGGCAAAGTGGTTGCTTATGCTTCGAGATAGTTAAGGCCTCATGAGAAGAATTATCCTGCGCATGCTTTAGAGATAGCTACTACTGTGTTTGCTTTAAAGATTTAGAGGCATTATCTCTATAGAGAGAAATGCCACATGTATACAAATCATAAGAGTTTGAAGTATATCCCTATGCAAAAAGAGTTCAACTTAAGATAGATGAGATGGATAGAGTTAATTTAGGATTATAACTACCTTATTATGTGACACCCTTTACCCATTTCGTACACCAAACTCGAATAAGGAGCAACACATAACTGATATCCAAACTACATTATAAGAAAACCCATAGAAGAATTTAAAAACATTTCTAATTATTAAAACATAATTTACATGTTTAATGTGATGAAAACATGATTTATCAAAAACTACTTTTGGGTATACTATTAAGGTCTCTATGTCAAAAATTCGATAGTATAGCGGTTGTATCAAGATAGTATCCTAAATAGTAACTTGTCAAATTAAGCACTTATAAAAATTTCAACACATCCCAACAACTTATGGGTCCATTTAACCCTCCAACAATATATCACAAAAGCAGCATTCCACCATACAACATAAGGCATGCAATCTCATAAAGCTTTTAATGAAAAGAAAGAAGTGATAAGTTGGTTTAATAGGTTTTACAAAACATAATTACAAAATACAGATTAGGCCAAATCCCTTATTATACACAAGAGTGCTATCTCATAATTACATCACCATAAATTATATGAAAGAAAATTAGAATACTCTCAAAAGGTGGTAGCTTCTTGATTTTCTGCAATACTAAGGCTTTAGCTTAAATCTGTGTTCCTTTAACCTGTGCATCACCAAAATAAATGGCGACCCCTATGGTTCTTGTGTTACTTACCTAGCATCATAGGATGTCAAAGACTCAAGCCAAGTTGCTCCTTATGCCATAGTAGTCGGAGCATGGCTCGTGACCTCCTCATCATCCCAAGGTGTACTTCAGTCCATCCTTAGATTTATAGACAAAAGAAACATATTATAAGCCTCAATATGTATAATTTAGTGATGTACACTTTTTATCTCTTATAACACTTTTATGTAGCCCATAAGTATAGAGGAACACTTAAATTAGAAGCTCTGGTACCAACAAATATGACACCTCTTACCCGTTTCATACACCAGACCCGAATAAGGAGCGATAAACAATTGATATCTGAATTACACTATAAGAAAATCCATAGAAGAATTTAAAAAATTTTCTAACTATTAAAACATAATTTACATTTTTAATGTGATCAAAAATTTGATTTATCAATAACTATTTTTAGGTATACTATTGGGGTCTAAATGTTGAAAACTCGGCAGCATAAAGGTTGAACCAGAACACTATCCCAAATAGTAACTTGTCAAATTAAGCACTTTTAAAAATTTCAACACATTTCAATAACTCTTAAGTCCATCTGACCTTCCAACAATAGATCACAAAGTAGTATTCCACAACACAACATAAGGCATGCAATCTCATAAAAGCTTTTAATGAAAAGAAAGAAGTGATAAATCGGTTTAATAGGTTTGACAAAACATAATTACAAAATACAGATTAGGCCCAATCCCTCATTATACATAAGAGTGCTATCTAATAATTACATCACCACAAATTATACAAAAGAAAATCAGAATACCCCAAAAGGTGGTAGCTTCTTGATCTCCTGTGATATTGAGGCTTTAACTTCAGTGTGCGTTCCTTTAACCTACACATCATAAAAATAAACATAATACACTAAGCTTTCACTTAGTGGTGAATCCAACATAATATACATTTTATGTCATACAAAATGCAATAGACATAATTTACATCTTTATGATAATGTTAATAAGATAAAAGCATATATTGCAACAACATCGACATAGCTCAATAATTACATCATTCATGCCATTACAGTCTAAATTAGCATTCTAAAATAATAATCATACAAGAATCTTTTAGAAAATTCCAAAGCATGTAAATGAAGATTTAAGCCTTTACTAATATATAATTAAATTTAAATGCCTATACTTATAAGACAACAAACCAAACTAGATAATGGGACCGCATAATGCCCGAAGGCCTAAGATAAATATACTAGAAGGCACTTAAGATAGTTGTACCCAAAGGCACCCATGATAGTTGCAATTAAAGGCACCTAAGATACTTGCACCCGAAGGCACCTAGCAGCTGCTTTATATACCTTAGTTGATCGATCAACCTATCTAACCTAGGTTGTCTAAAAGCATAGGCATTTTTAATTGTTATTCATTATATGACCAAGAAAATTATACATATGTCACACATTCATCATAATTACCCACATATTCCAATATTATACACATTTTGCATATATTGTCTCGTATATGTTTATTATGCTTATGGAACTCAAACAATAACCAAGAAATAAAGAAATATTTAAGGCTATTTGGCAAACCAACATATACACTCCATATATGCATATTCTCATAAGCATGCACATTTCTATAATACACACAATGAACATGACATTCTCAATTTTTATCATGCTGGCCAACATCACAACCATAATTTTATTCATTATATAACTTATACTTATACATGCACTTAGGTCACAATAAACATAACCTAAGACTCATTTCATTACACATAACATCTAAATTTTGAATTAATGCCATTGTTTGTTTTGGCCACTACTCACATAAACATCATAAAATATTAAAATTTATTCTCATGCTCAAAATCCAATAACCATCTATCTCTACATAACAATCCAACATTCCTCAAACCATAAACACATCCATACACATGTGGCATATTTTGGCCTCAACATCATAATATCATAACACCATTCATTTATTCATTCACAATTCACTCAATTTCACATCATATTAACTCATACATATTACAAACATTACAAAACATTAATTATACAAAACCAAATTACACCATAACAATGTGATTGCACCTCCTCCTTGCCCTTCAAACCTCCCAATCTCTCTTTCTCTACATACACAATTACAAGCTCATTTTAGAAAATTTGTAATAAATCCAATATAGCTCTAAAAATAAAAATATCCATATAAATGTGTTTTTAGGCACCCGTAAAGTCTAGGAAAACTATCAAACTCGAATAAAAATACCTAAATAAAAAATAGGTTACTATTTATCCATACCTCAAAACTTAAATTTCTCTTGATTAAAAGTTTCTCCAAGGCTTTTGGCATTATAAACTCCCTTAATCTATGTTAACTCAATGTTTAATGGTGATTAAATAGGGTTTATTTAATGGAGGAGGAAGAAAAATAGAGGAAATTGGCTTAAAAGGTGGTGTCGACTCAAGGGGAAAGAAGGGGGAGAGGTTGGCTGATGGGGATAGTAATCTTGACTTTAATTTTAATCATATTTATAAGTTCTAAGATGAATGGCTAGGAATTAATAGACCTAAGATCAATGGCCCTCAAAATTCCCTTTTTTAAAAACCCCTTTTAAAACCATTTTTCACCGTTTTAACCTCATTTAACACCTCTTAAAAACACAATGAACTTTTAAAATGTTATCCTTGAATCCCGCAAAAATTTGCATTCAAAAAGCTCAAAAATTCGATAAAAATGTAATTAAATAACTTAGCCCAATTTAGTAAAAATACTTTTCGATATTTAAAAATTCTAATTCCAGCACCAATAGACTATTTGGAATTTTTAAGTATCAGGTTGTATCGATTCTGAATTTGATAAAAAATTGAATTATTTTATAGTTCAGCTTTGCCTATGGCACTATTCATAAGATACTGTCATAAAATCTTCTTTTGCATTTTTAACCATCCAAATGACTTCAGATTGACTCCAAAATTTGCCCAAAATTATTTTATGATTAATATTTTCATTGGTCCAATTAGTGTGACTCGAGTTTTTAGAAACACTATTTATCCTTAGAAGTACTATTCATAAATGTCTACATTTTTAGGACGTTACATATTAACTATCATCCTAGGAAAGCTAACATAGTGGCTGATGCTCTTAGCAAAAAGTTTATGTCTACAATGAGAGCTATGTGTCTTAAGGTTAAGCTTATAGATGATGGTGCTTTGTTAGTGAGTTACAAGTGAGATTTAGTTTGCTCTAACAAATAAAAAAAGCATAGAAGAAAGATGGCAAGCTTTTGAAAGCTATGAGTTCTATCCAAGAGGTGAAGCACACTGAGTTTGAGATTAATGGAGATGGTTTCTTATATTATCATAACTAAATATGTGTGCCAGATATAGCAGAGTTGAAGAAACAGAACTTACAGGAAGCACATAATGCTCCTTATGCTATGCATCCTAGTAGTATTAAGATGTATTAGGATCTAAAGTCTCTGTATTAGTGGCATGGTATAAAGAAAGATGTATCATAGTTTATGACCAGATGCCTTACTTGTTAGCAAGTCAAAGCTGAGCATTAAGTTCCATCTGGATTGCTTCATCTTATAGCAATACTAGAATGGAATGGGATAAAGTCACCATTAATTTTTATGGTTAGGCTACCTATGTTAAGGAACAAATGTGATTTAGTTTGGGTAGTGGTAGATGGATTAACCAAGTCTACACACTTCATACCTATAAGAATGGATTTCTCTTTAGAGAAGCTTATGTAGTTATTTATTGATGAGATAGTGAGATTGCATTGAGTGCCATCTTCTATTATATCAAATTAAGACTCAAGGTTTAATCGAGGTTTTAGAAGAAGCTTCATAATGCCTCGGGTACTCAATTGAC
>CANXYI011155312.1:0-12650 GCA_948208565.1 Hura crepitans | reverse complement strand
GTTGTTTATTGAGCCAGTGCAATGGTCAAGGTCCAGAATACGGATCACTGCACTATTTTAGTTCCCTCTAGGTCTAGTGTATTAAAGTGTCGTCTATCTAGTCAGGCCTGTTAATTTAATAAAATAAGAAACATATAACTTAATGGCAATCATATAAACCATGCAGTACTTAAGTTGGAATAATTACCTGAATAGTTATTCAATGAACATAATCAGGGCATTTTGGTAATTTAGGCATTTATGGCATTTATTTAACCTAATAACTTGATTTTATGAATATTATAACTGATAATGGCAAATATTAAGAAGATATGTAATTTTAAGTTATTATCTGAATGAATAATCATTAATTGTGCACATAGGTATTTTGGTCATTTTACAATAGTATACTTTGTTTAATGGCATGATAACCTGAATCTAAGCATATTGTCACATTATGAAATGGATAGTGATTGTGACATCATTTAAATGCTTGAATTCACTACTGAGTATATTATATACTAAGCATACCTGTTATGGTGCGCAGGTAATAAGAATAGAGATATAGCCTCATAGAATATGCAATTAAGGTATAAAGGATAGTTTTGGTAAGGTTGCTACGTGATTAGTAGATAGTTTTGCACTAAGTGTACTTAGGTGGGGAAATGGGTGCCATGTAAATAAGGAACTTATAATATGTATATATAGATATAGACAATGTTTGTAAATGAGTAAACTATCAAATTGTGTGAATGTATGGCTTTATTTTATTGGATGTGTGGTATGTGAGCCTGAGGCTCAAGATTATAGATTATTTGATTATGGCCTGAGACTTGTGTTGATGAACTGATAGACAAATGATGCTAAGTTGATTATTTAAGGGACTAGATGGGTTCGGGAGATGCAATATGAATTCATTAAAGTGTTCTACAAGTTTAAAAATTTTGGATAGTGACTCAAATAATCATTATGCTATCAGATTTTAGGAAAAAAATCTAGATCTAGAAAACTATAATAGACTATTTTTGGCATAAATAGGTTGACATGACCTTTAGCTAAGTTAACAAAAAGATAAAACCAATTTTAGAGTTATATTGAATCAAATAATAAGAAATTGGTAAAAGTTAAATGAATGAATCGGAAGGACAATTTTTAAGAGGGATGACCTAGTAGGAAGTGCATTACTTATTGGGTTTCTTCAGGAATCCAATAGGATGTGTCAAATTTAGTAGTACTAGAGTATAGGTTTAATATTCCTTGGTAAAGTACATGAGTGCAACTATCTAGGGCTAAATTCCTCTAAATTGTCACACTCTATAAGGCTGATAGGTTATTCCTTTTATAGTAATAAATGGCCGATCGGGTACTCAAAAAAAGGGTTGAAGAAGTGGCTAGTTTTGCACCCATAACTATATAGGGGGTAGGTAATGCATCAGTATCTAAACCTAGTGATGTTACACAATAGCCACAATAATAAGTGCTTAGCCAATAATAGGCAGAAGCATCTCCTACTCTATTATAGTAGATAGTGGATTTGCTTAAACACACTACTACTACTACTACTATTCCACCTCCACCACCAGCTTCTCCGTAGAAAACTTATTTAGAAAGGCTAAACAAAATGAGAGTTGTTGATTTCTTAGGGAGGAAAGAAGATAATGTTGCTACGGCTGAGTACTGCTAGACAAAACATTCAGAATTTTAGAGTAGCTAAAATATATAGAAGAAGGAAATTACTAGTGTGCCACTTATCTCCTTTAGGAAGAAGCTTATAGTTGGTGGAACACTATCAAAAGGAGAAAAGCACCTGCAAACTAGACATAGGAATTTTTCCTTAAAGAGTTCAAAAAGAAATACATATCTGGCTCATATAAAGATAAAAAGAGGTAGAAGTTTCTTAACCTAAAGCAGGGAAAGAGGACTATGTTAGAATATGAAAAAGATTTCACTAGGCTATTAAAATATGCTGAAGAATTTATTCCCAATGAAGAAGAGAAATGTAAAAGATTTTTTTATGGGCTTAAAAGTAGAGTTGAGAATGCAGATAGCAAACCCTAGAGAGAAAAATTTTGCTGTACTAGTAGCAACTGCATATGACATGGAAGAAATGATGCAAGAGAAGAGGGATTTCTTTCAGAGAAAAAGATAATTCATTATAAGGCAGTCCAGTGCAACCTTAGGTGATAATAAGAAGAAAAGAGAGGGACAGACTCAATCTTAGCCTAGACCCTAATCTTAATTAAGTTATAAAAGGCAGGGACATACACAATCCTAGAGATTTGGATAAGCCTCTACAAGTATACCTTAATTGCCTCCTTAAGCTAATAGTGCTCCTAGCACAACAGGTGATAAAAATGGACTCCCGACTTGTAATACTTGTTAGAAGAGACATTAGGGGTAGTGTACACTAGCAAAAAGAAAAGAGTGTTTTAATTGTGGTGCCAGAGACCATTACAAAAGAGAGTGTGCTCAAAGACAACTAGAAAGTGCTTAGACTTAGGCATTTATAGTTACACCTCAGAATAGAGGTCAGAGGTAGAATAAAAGACATCAACCTAGTGCTAGTCAGGGTACAAAATCTAAGGCTTGTGCTCTAGCCAAACAATATACAGTGAGAGGCAGAGAAGAGGTTGCAACACTAGACATCATAACTGGTACTTTTTATTTATTTGATATTCCAATTTTGGCTTTGATAGACCTTAGTTCTACTTATTCTTATGTATGTACCACATAAGCATAGAATAGGGGGTTTAGAGCCTAAACATGTTGATATAGATACAGAGTCAGTAATCCTATAGGATAGAGTGTGACTGTGAACATGGTATATAGGCAGTGTCCTCTAGTGATTCTTGAACATCAATTTTTCTATTGATTTGATTGATCTACCATTCCATGAGTTTAATTTGATACTAAGAATGGATTGGCTGACTAAGCATCAGACCATAATTAACTGTAAACATAAGAAATTGACCTTCTAGACTATAGAGAGATAAACAGTGACAGTGGATAGTGAGAGAAGTCTTTTGAATAATCTTATCTCCACTATTACAAAATAGAAACTTCTTCAAAAAGGTTGTAAAGCCTACTTAACATATGCCATTGATGTTAATACCTCCATCTCCAATCTTGAACACATTCCAATTTTTTTGAAATTCCCAGATGTATTTCCTAATAAGTTGCTAGGTTTACCACATCAGAGAGAACTTGACTTTGAAATTGAGGTATATCCTAGTACAACTCTAATATCCATTACTCCTTATTGAATGGCACCTATTAAATTGAATGAACTAAAAGTATAGCTATAAGATTTGTTAGACAAGGGTTTCATCAGACCTAGTGTATCTCTTTAGGGAGCACCTGTGTTGTTTGTAAAGAAGAAAGATGGGTCGCTATGACTATGTATTGATTATAGGCAGCTAAATAGTGTGACTGTGAAAAATAAATATCCATTGCTTAAAATTGGTGATCTTTTTGATCAGTTCAGAAGTGCAAGTGTGTTCTTAAAAATTGATATGAGATCTACGTATCACCAATTGAGAATTAAAGAGGCTGATATTCCTAAAACTACCTTTAGAACTCAGTAGGGCACTATGAATTTTTGGTGATGCCATTTGGGCTCACTAATGCTCCAACAACCTTTATGGACCTGATAAATAGGGTTTTTCAACCTTATTTAGACTAGGTTGTTATAGTGTTTCTAATGATATTCTGGTGTATTCTAAAACTAAAGAAGAACATGAACAACATCATAGGGTTATGTTATAAACTATCAGACAGAAATAGACGTATCCTAAGCTTAGTAAATATGAGTTTTGGCTGAGTGAAGTTGCATTTTTAGGGCACATAATTTTAGTAGAAGGGATTAGAGTTGACCCTAATAAAGTGAAGGTAGTGTTAGAATGGGAACCATCGAGGAATGTGATAAAAATAAGAAGTTTTCTAGGATTAGCAAGGTATTACAAGAGATTTGTGAAAGGGTTTTCCATTATTGCTACTCCTTTGACAAGATTAATCAGAAAGAATATAAAATTTGAATGGGATGATAAATGTTAAGAAAGTTTTAAGAAATTAAAAAAGAAGTTGATAGAAGCTCCTATCTTAATTTAACCTGAATAGGGTAACGATTTCATAGTGTATAGTGATGCTTCACTGAAAGGTTTGGGATATGTGTTGATGCAAAATGGAAAAGTAGTAGCTTATGCTTCAAGACAATTGAAGCCACATGAGAGGAACTATCTTACTCATTACTTGGAGCTAGCTACTATTGTATTTACTTTGAAAATATAAAGGCACTATTTATATGGTGAAAAATGTTATATTTATACAAATCATAAAAGCCTAAAATACCTCTTTACTCAAAAGGAATTGAATTTGAGATAAAGAAGATGGTTAAAGCTGATAAGAGATTATGACTATTTGATTGACTATCACCTAGGAAAAGTGAATGTGTTAGCAAATGCTTTGAGTAGAAAATTCATGGTAACTCTAAAAAGCTATAAATGCCAGACTGCAGTATACCTTAGAAAATGCTATTCTAGTTAAGTTATAGGTGAAACCTAATTTTTAATAGTAGATTAAAGAGACTCAGATGAAAGATGAATAGTTAGTTCAGATGGTTAGTAAAGTCAAAAAGAGGAAGGCGATAGGGTTTAAATTGACAAAAGATAGATGTTTGTATTACCAAAGTAGGTTGTGTACCTAGTATAGATAACCTGAGATTATAAATATTGAGAGAGGCATATAAAGCTCTTTATTTTATGCATCCTAGGAGCATAAAAATGTATCTAAACTTAAAGTCTCATTATTGGTAGCTAGGTATGAAAAGAGATGTAGCATAATATATAGCAAGGTGTCTGACTTGTCAATAAGTGAAAGTTGAGCATCAGGTTCCTTATAGATTACTACATCCTATAGCAATACTAGAATAGAAGTAAAGAATGTGACAATGGATTTTGTGATGGGTTTACTTATGACCAGAGGTAAATGTGATGTTGTATGGGTGATTGTTGATAGGATGACAAAAATAACTCACTTTATTCTAATTAGAATGGATTATTCTTTAGAAAAGCTGGCTAAATTGTACATGGATGAAATAATCAGACTTTATGGTATACTAGTGACTATTATTTCTGATAGAGATCCTTATTTTACTTCTAGATTTTAGAATAAGCTGTAAGAAGCATTAGGCACTAGACTAGCCTATATTATAGCTTTTCATCCTCAGATTGATGGACAGTCAGAAAAAGGTAATACAGATACTTAAGGATATGCTATGGGGTTATGCAATTGAGTTTAAAGGTAGTTAGGATTAATACCTATCTTTGGCAAAGTTTACTTATAATACCAACTACCAGTCTAATTTGGAAATGGCACCTTATAAAGCTCTGTATGGAAAACAATGCAAACCTCCTTTGTGTTGGAGTGAAGTTAGGGAAAGTAAAATATCTAGTGTTGATTTGATTAGAGATGTAAAGGAAAAAGTTAAAGTGATTAAAGAGAGATTGAAAGCTACAATTGATAGATAAAAATCTTATGCTTATTTAAAATAGAGGGATATTGAATATACAGTTGGCAAGGAAGTATTTTTAAAGGTATCTCTATGGAAGAAAGTATTAAGTTTTGGGAAAAAGGGGAAACTAAGTCCTAAGTCCATTAGACCATATGAAATTACAGAAAGCGTTGGACCTCTAGCTTATAGGCTAGCATTACCACTTAAGCTATAATAGATATATGACATTTTCCTTGTTTTGATACTTATGAGATATAGATCAGATCCTTCACATGTGATTTCGATGACAGGCACTAAAGTGCAACTTGATTTACACTATAAATAAGAGCATAGGTAGATATTGGCTCATAAAGTGAAACAACTGAGGAATAAGTCCATACCACTTATTAAAGTGTTAAGGAGATATCATAACATTAAAGAGGCTACATAGGAGCCTGAGGAACATATGAGGGAATAGTATCCACACCTTCTTACTTTAGGTAATTTTGAGGACAAAATTTCTTAAGAGGAGAAGAATTGTAATGCCTGTGCTCGAGGCTACATGAATAGTGCCACTAGGTTCGGGAAGTGTGCCTAGGGTACTAGGTCACTTGCATAAGAATCGAGGTGATAGCACTGGTCATGAAACTTCAAGGGGCTTCAAATTGATGAAAAAGGTAAAATTTAAAATTTAGGTAGAACTAATAATTCATTTTGGGCTATAAATTAGTGATTTGTGGGTTTAAATTGAGTCAAGCCGAAAATGATCCGAGATATGCTCGAATGGACCCAAAAATGCCATACACTGAAGGTAAAAAATTCCCCTAAGTCCATTAGTGAAGGAATTTTTGAATTTTGAGGTCGTTTGCAATTTCTCATAATTTTTAAAGTTGGCACATAAATTAAGGTAGTTTGTAAATTGCCCTATCATTGGAATTTTGCTATAAAATTTTGCAAGCATGTAAATAGGAATGAATAAGGAATTTTAAAATAAGTGGTGTAAATTTTTTGAGATCTTTATTTAATTTGTTGAAGTTTCTACTAAAATTAAGCTATTTTGGGATGGTTTGGGTGGTTGCAGGATCCATCTATGCCAAGCTAGCTAGCCTAAGGTCCTTACACATGTCAAACACATAAGTCAAGTGGCTAAATCCACTCACAACCTCAAGAATTTTCTTTTCTTCTTTTGCTAGAAATTAATGCCACATAAAGGGAATTCCTTCATTTTTATCATCTTCTTCACTCTATTTCAGCAAACTAATTTCACTTAAATTCATTTACATGTGTTAGAGAATTAAGGGAAAAAGAATCAAGGCAAAAAGAGCTTTTAATAATTAATTAAAATTCCCTAAAAGTGCCAAGGTCAAAAAGTTTCCAATAAGCCTTCAAGGTGAGTTTTCATGGTGTTTCATGATTTTTCTAAGGGAAATTGTAGGTATAAATGGTTACTTGTGAAGCCTTAGTTTTAATAGATGGTGTTGGTATGATTTTTAAGGGAATTGGAGTGCAAATTGGCTTAAAGAATAGGGATGAATGGGATGATAAAGAGGCTAGAATTCTTGAGTTTTTGAAGGCTTGAAGTTGTTAAGAAATTATGTCCTTATGACTAAGGTCAGTGAATCATAGCATTCACTTCATGTCATTTAATTTTCATGGTTAAAAATTACTTTAAGAGTGTCCATTAAAATGTTTAATTGGTTGTCAAGTTGATCTTGGTGAATTCTTAATGAATCTAGCATAGATGATTGTCTATTAGGTAATAGTAATTAGGAAATTAGCTTATGAAGGTATGAATTTGCTTGTTGGCTGAGAGGTTATGCAAGTGAGTATATGTGTGTGTATGTTTATGTGGTAAAATAACATGTGTTTGTAAGCTTGGAAATGAATAAAAGCAAGAATAAGACACCTAGCTACTTGTGGTTGAGAGCTTGCATAAGGGTATGCTAAATGTATGGCAGGTAAATTTGATAATTGGCATGGTTTGTGGTTTGGTTTTGAAGAAAATGTTAGGTGGCTATGTGGAAATGCATGACTTATAATTGTGTGTGAGTGTATTTGTTATGGCTGAGGCATGTAAAAAGGATAAGTTGGCTTGAATGACCTAGCCATAGGGAGGTATAGTTGTAAGCATGCTTGTATGATGTTAATTTGTGTGTTTGAATGTGGTTAAAGATATATATATATATAAGGCCATTAGATAGCTATGACCCAGGAGCAAAGCTTATGTAAATGGCATGAAAACTTTAGCATTATGTGACAAATAATTATAAGTAATAAATCCTAATATAATAGACATGATATGGCTTAATTTGCTTGATTTAATCTAGGTAAAGATATGGAATTGACATAACATAAAGTGAGTATAATGAATGTTTTTGATGAATGAATAAATGCTTAGTATAAGGTTTTGAAAAGAAGCCTAACAAAGATACAAATTTGAACTAGAAATGGGACTTAAAAATAGCTTGAAATATGCCTAGAATTTGTGCCTAAATTAGCTACCATGGGACAATATTATGGATGGCTTGTATGCTTATTTTATGGCCTTATGAATGGCCTAATTTGTATTGGCTTTAGGCCTATGGAAAATGTGAATTGAATAGTGAAAATTGCACTAAAAATGAGGTAAAATGGACCTTAAACTAGTTGTTGCAAACCATGTAAATGACCTATAGCTGTCTAAATTGACCATTACCTAAACTAATAATTCACATAGATAGTAAATGGATGATAAATATCAATTAGGGATATTGAGAGTTAAAATTGGGTTGTGGCAAGGCTTGAACATATTGTTGAGAAAATGACCCAGAACTATTCAGTAGGGCCCATACCTAACTAGGCTAAAAATTTAACTATCAAATAAAATTAATAACTATCTATTTTTAACTCAAGAATATTATAATGAGTTAATAAGTAAAGAAATAAACATAAATTAAGTTTAATGGTCCTCTAGTTAGACACCCACTAAATGGGTTGACCAGTCAACTTAGGGTTTTAGTAGCTTCTACACTATCTGATTTGAGCAAGGCTAGTACATCTGTTAAGGTCTATTTTAGGGCCACTGTGCTAGCCTATTGGATAGGCCATTATATAATTTTACACACTTGGTGCTATTTATTTGATTATGCTAGTGCAATCGCGTGGGTCCTAAAGGACCACTGCACTAGTCTACTGGGTAGACCAGATTGAGTAATTAATTTGGATATGTGATTCGGGAGGTCTACAAACTAATCCCTATCATGTTTATCAGGCTAATGAAGTGGTTGGGCTCCAGAATATGGATCACTACACTATTTTTAGCTACCTTTAGGTCTAGTGTATTAAAGTGTCATTTATCTAGTCAAGCCTATTAATTTAATAAAATAAGAAACATATAACTTAAAGACAATCATATAAACCATACAATACATAAGTTGGAATAATTACCTGAATGGTTATTTGGTGTACATGATCATGGCATTTTGGTAATTTGGGCATATATGGTATTTATTGACTTGATAACCTAATTTTATGAATATTATCATTGATAATGGCAAATATTAAAAAGATATATAATTTTAAGTTATTATCTAAATGAATAATCATTAATTGTGCACATGGGTGTTTTGGTCAATTTGCACCCATATACTTTATTTAATGGCCTGATAACTTAAATCCAAGCGTATTATCATAGCATGAATGGATAGTCACTATGGCATATTTAAATGCTTGAATTCACCACTGAGTATATTATATACTAAACATACCTATTTCGATGCACAGGTAATCAAAACAAAGATATAGCCTCATAGTGCATATAGTCAAGGTTCAGAGGATAGTTTCAGTAAAGTTGCTATGTGATTAGTATATAGTTTTACACTCAATGCACTTAGGTAGGGAAATGGGTGCCATGTAAATAAGGAACTTATAAAATGTATATATAGATATAGACAGTGTTTGTGAATAAGTAAACTATCAGATTGTGTGAATGTATGGCTTTATTTATTAGATGCTTGGTATATGAGCTTGAGGCTCTAGATTATGGATTATCTGATTATAGCCTGAGGCCTGTGTTGATGAACTGATAGACAGATGATGCTAGGTTGATTATTTTAGGGACCAGGTGTATCTAGGAGATGCAATATGAATTTATTGAAGTGTTTTATAGGTTTAAAAATTTTGGATAGTGACCCAAACAACCGTTATGCTATCAAATTTTATGAAAAAATTTGAATAGCTATAACTGACTATTTTTGGCATAAATAGGTTGACATGACCTTAAGATAAGCTAAGAAAAAGATAAAACCAATTTTGGAGTTAGACTGAATCAAATAATAATAAATTGGTAAAAGTTAAATGAATAAATCAAAAGGACAATTTCAGGAGGGGTGACCTAGTAGAAAGTGCACCACTTATTAGGTTTCTTCGGGAATGCAATAGAAGGGGTCACATGAAATGTTTTCCATAGGGTGAAAATTTTGGAATATAACCTAGACAACTATTATGCTACCAAATTTTTGGCACAAGGACCCTTATATATAAATGTTTTTAATATATGAAAGTGTTTTAAATAATAATAAAAATATTTTTTAAGAAAAGTAAAAATTAAAATTTTTCTGGCTTGCCTTTTTATGTGTTATTATATTATATTTGTATATTCTAGTTTGCTCTTCGTGTACTTGTAATTTTGTAATCGCATACTTTGTTATATGTCTTTCATATGTTCTATAGCATCTCCTTATTGGGCTTTTCCAGTATAATAGGAAAGGAGTGTTACAACGATGCCTAATTCATAGAAAGATGCTTAATCTAGGAAAGGTGCCCAACCTCAACTCTAAATCAAGTGCCCAACCTAAAGATGTACGACCTCAATCCAACATTAAGGTGCATAACCAGAATCTAAACAAGAGACTTAACCTGAAAGTGCTTAATCTCAACCTAATTAGACAAAGGTGCTACACATGTAAGTATTTCTTATCTCATACATGCATTCTCATAAAAAGCCTTTAATAAAATATACATCATATAAGCATGTTTCACATGTTTCATTAAAGAGATGACAAATTGTAAGCACTAGCTTATAAGTCCCTAATTTTCATTATGTCTAATGATGATAACAAAAGGAACAACTCAAATAGGTGAACCTTTTTATAAAGACAAACACTAAACGAACGGAAATTTTTCCTTCCAATAAAATAGTTATTTTTTCACTTAAGATGACAAAAGGGTAAGAGTGAGTTTAAGATGGTTAAGAGACATAAAAATGATCTTTAGGTGGTCACATAAGAGAGAAAACTAGGATTAAAGATGAATGGGTCCTACCCATTTACCATTTAAAGCACCAAAAATCTATTTAGCTTGGGAAACCATCATGTGATGATTTAACCATCTACATAACATTTTTCAAATGTTTGCATGATTGTATTAGGTCATATGAAATAGTTTTATCTAAATCCAAAAAGAAATGTCAAAATTGTGTTCTTTTTGAACCACTAAGTCCATAAAAACTTAGAGTTTGACTAGAATCATACCTAATAGGTTTTGATTACTCTGCACACCAAAAATAAAGTTGGAAAAATATCTGAACACTCTAGATTAATACCTCTAAATAGCCTTCACCTCTCTATACATTGGATAAAACAATTATTCAAGAGATTATTAATTCTTCAAAGAAAAGTGTTTTCTTGAGATTTTTCAGAGCTTTAGCTATTTCTTAAAAAGTATCAATATTGTGAATTAATTTATGATATTGTTAAAGTTTATGTGAGAGGAGTTTTTCCATAAATGCAATGTTTCCTCTATAACAAAATTGTTTGGTTACTTATAGCATTAGAACTAATAAATCCTAAGGCTAGATCAAAACCTACTAGGTTTTCATAATTTCTAGAGGTTAAATTACATCATAAAAATCATGTTTTCATAATTTATATAGGTTTAATTACATCAAAATCAAGTTTTCCCTTCAAATATACTTAAATGTCTTATTTATTCATCACAAATTCATTTTCAATATTTCCTTACATGATTTTGCATAATAGTTGTTGTTAAAATCATATTTTCAAGTAATTAACATGTTTTCCAACTCATATATCAATAATGGTTCGATTATATAAGGGTTGTGATGCATATTGAAATAGTTAAATTGCTAAATATTCCATGCCATATTTTATTACAAATTTGTTGTTTATTTTTATTACAATTATATCATTTGCATTGTTTACATGAGTCTTTGATCAAATAATATTGCACTGCATTAGAGAAACATAGTTTTATGTATAATATAAAGAACACACTCTAATTACTAGATACTATGATTATTAAGTGTCAACCATAGATCAAGTTCTTTGATAATCAATGACTTTGTCCCTATTTAGTGTTAAAACACTTATGCCAAGTTTGTTGATTTTTAGTCTGCATTGAGTGGCGACTCTTATTTTGTAAGCTTTCTTACTCACACTTGCACTAAGTTGGATAGGGAGATAATAAAGGAAAAAGGAGGACTAAGGTCAATAAAGATAGGTCAATCGAAATAAAGAAAAATTTTATATTTTATTTATGTTTTTTGCCAATGTTTCGGCAAATTATGTCATAATACTTCTACTTTAATGTTTGTTTCACTATTCTTTTTCTTCAATTTTTTTAGTATAATGTTTTGTATAGTTTTTATCTTTTTTTTTTGGTTTGGCTTAGTATACTATTTATGTCCATGCAGTAATCATTGAATCATTATAATAAATACATCAAAATAAATGGACTACTAAAGATCTTAAGCCGATAAGATGTCTCATTGAACACCCTCTATAACACCCTCTACTGTGTTTCCAAAGAAATCTAATAAGGGGTGTACTTCTCACCAAGTCACCTATCCTAAAATTGCCCTCAGGTCCATTCATTTAACTTTTACTCAAACTGTACTAAATAACTCTATCTGATTCCAAAGTCATTCAAGTCAATACCTATAAGCCATTTAAGTTTGTATCACTATGTTTGAGCCATTACAGGAGAAATCTAACACAATTTGATACCCTAAAAAAATTTTGGTAGCACAACGACTACTCGGATCACTATCCCAAATTTTTTAGTTTCACCCATAAACACTTCAATATTATATATATCATATCTCCTAGACTCTTTTAATTCCTTAGACATCAATCTATCAACATCTTTCATCGCATAGCAATCACAAGCCTCAGGCCACGATAAA
>CANXYI011155300.1:0-12222 GCA_948208565.1 Hura crepitans | reverse complement strand
TTGTTTTGTGACTAAAACTATATTATTGTAAAAGCTTTATTTTTCTTGCATGAATTATGTGATAACATTAATGATGCATGTGAGAATGCTGATTGAGTTGAGCTTAAGGCTCTGTGTTTTTCTAATGAAGTTTCAAGGGTTAAGAGGACCTATTTGGAGTTGAGATATGTTGTATGTCTTATTAAAAGTGTTTTTATTAGGTTTACTATTTAGGAAAATGTCCCGATACAACCATTATGCTACCGGATTTTTGACACGATGACACCATAAGTTGCCTCATAAAGTGTATCAAATAGTTTTTAATATTTTTACAACTCTATAAGTTAAGATATTATTTAATTAATAAAAGTTTTAATTTATTTTATTTTTTATGGGTAGTAAAACCGGATATCGGTATGTGGTGGCACGCCCTACTCAGGTCTAGTGTACAGATCAGGTAGAGGGTGCCATAATAAGTGTTAAGGAGTTTTCTCCTGGAGCAATCCTAAGATGGGTGACTTATCAGGAAGTACCTCCCCTGTCGTGTTTCTTCAGAGATCTGGTAGGGGGTGTCACATCGGCTATGCCATAATCATGCACACATATGCATTTCTCCTACCAATTACACATGCCTATCATCTATACTTATGCCATACCTAACATTACTCATCATATGCATAACATACACACCATTTACATGCCAAGATACCATAGCCACCCTCTTGGCCACTTTAAGGTCATACACACAACCACACTTTTCTCACCAATTTCACGCACAAGTCAACATTATCATATCTAAATAACATTATGCCATGCTTACATCAACATTTCATGCCAATATATGATCAAACTAACATTTCCATACACATTTATATGGTAAAACACATCAACACACATTATGGCATGATTCAATTATATCAAATTCACATACCTATATTAATTGCAAGTTTTTTCTCACACTTTAGAAGCTTTAATCTCTTTGTTCTCCTTAATTACTTCTTATGCCAACCAATTTTAAATTAAAATTCTAAAAACATGGCTATCCTTAAAATTGAGGGAAATACTTAGAACTAAAATAAAAAGTAAGAAAGAAGTCATTTACACAAAGTTGAATTTTAGCCCACCATTCATTAACACTTGAATTTTAGTGAATTTCCCCCACCTTTAGGAGTATTTATGGAGTCTAAATGCCATAGGGATTATTTCTTACATAAATTTAGGGATTTTTGGTGATGGAATGGTAGAGAATTAAAGGAAGAAAAGCTAAAAAATTGTGGTCCTTTGCTAGAAGTGGCATTGACTAAGGAGAAAGGAAGAAAGGTAGGTAGAGGGGTAAGGTGGCATTATAGTGGAAGTCCATTTGGCTAAGGTATTTATATGCATGAGTGGGTGCCTTGGGTGGTAACAAGTGGCACTTGAGCACCTAAAAAAATCTTAATTTTAGTTCAAATTTAGGGCAATTTTAAAAATTCAATGGAATATTAAAAAATCATCACGTTAATTCTAAAAATCCTTAACTAGGTCTATTTAGAGGCTCATAAAATTTCACATCAAAATTTCATCGGCAAGTCAGTTAACTAATTTCTCAAAAAATCCCAAAATTATTAAAAATTTTGAGAAATTACCAAACGACCTCAAAAAATTAAAATTCATTCTCTAATGGTTAAATTGTAATTTTTTACCTATAGGATATGATGTTTTCAAGTTTGTCTAGGCATATCCTGGGTCATTCTTGGCCTAAGTCCATATAAGGCTACGATTCACCAGCTTATGGCCCGAAAAGAATTATTGGTTCTCCTAAATTTTTAAATGAATTCATTTTACCCATTTTCTCACCATTTGAAGTTTCATGAATAGTACACCCCTTCTTAAGCCCTATGAATGTGTCTTGGCTCCCTAGGAACATTGTTCAAGTCTTGGAGGTAATGTTCACGAAGCCCCAATTTACGAGCATTACAATTATTCCCCTTTTATATAATTTCATCCTCAAAATTACTTAGTGAAAATAAGTGTGGGTACTAAGCCTACATCTACTCCTCACTTTCCCACATAGCTTATTTTGTATTGTGATGCTTCCATAACACTTTGACTAGTGGTATGGCTTTATTCCTTAGTTGCTTGACTTCTCAAGCCAGAACCTACACTAGTTTTCCTCATAGGTCAAATTTGGATGTACTTAAATCTCTTTAACTAGTATCATATGTGATGGATTAGATCTATACCACCTTAGTATTGAGACATACAACACATCATGGATCTATTGTAACTTAGGAGGTAAATGAGCCTGCATATGCTCCTTGCTTTCCCACATAGCTTTTTTTATATTGTGATACTTCTGTAACACTTTGATTAGTGGTATGGCTTTATTCCTTAGTTGCTTGACTTTTCTAGCCAGAACCTGCTCTGGTTTTTCCTTATAGGTCAAATCTAATTGTAATTAAATCTCTTCAACTGGTATCATATGTGATGGATTAGATTTGTACTACCTTAGCATTGAGACATGGAGCACATCATGGATCTACTGAAACTCAGGAGGTAAAGCTAGCCTATATGCCACTAGCCTCGTAGGTTTTATAATTTAATAAGGACTAATGAATCTAGGACTAAGCTTTGCTTTCTTGCCAAACTTGAGTACCTTCTTTCATGACAATACTTTTAGGAAAACCCTCTCATCCACTTCATATTCTATATCCCTTTTTTTCAAGTTAGCATAAGATTTTTGTCAATTTATGGTAGCTTTTAATCTCTCTTATAATCTTAACTTTATCCTCTAAATCCTTAATCAAATCAATTCCCATGATCTTCCTTTCTCCCACTTCACTCTAACATAGAAGAGTTCTGCACCTTCTACCATATAATGCTTCATAAGGTGTCATGCCCAAATTGGCTTGATAGCTATTATTATATGTAAATTTAGCTAAGGACAATTACTGGTCCTAGCTTCTTTTAAACTCAATAACATAGCTACATAGTATATCCTCCAGTATTTGTATTACCTATTTTGGCTATCCATCTATTTAAGGATGGAAGGCTATAATATATGTCAACTGAGTGCCAAGAGATTTATGTAAGTTCTTCCAAAACTTAGAAGTGAATTGAGGATCTCTGTTTGAAATAATAGCTACTGGCAGACCATGAAGTCTCATAATTTCGTCTATCTATAATCGTGCTAGCTTCTCTAAGGAGTAGTCCTTCCTTATAGGAATAAAATGTGCTATCTTGGTCAACCTATCTACAATTACCCACATAGCATCACACTTGTTCCTAATCAGTAGTAATCCCTTAGCAAAATCTATGGTAACTTTCTCCCATTTCCATTATGGTATTGCTATTAGTTGTAACAATCTATAAGGAACTTGATTCTTAAATTTTACTTGTTAACATGTCAAACACTTGGCTATATATTCAGCTATGTCACACTTCATCCCTAACCACCAATAATAAAGCTGTAAGTCTACGTACATCTTTGTACTGCCTAAATGCATGGCATAGAAAGCTTTATATACCTCTCTCAAAATATGTGTCCTCAGGTCATCTGTATCAAGTACACATAATCTGCCATGGTAATATAAGCATCCATCCTCTCTTAGCTTAAACTCTGTAGTCTTCCCTTCTTTGACTTTACTTATTGCTTGTGTCAGCTATTCATTCTGTGCCTCTTTAATTTACTGGTTAAAGTTAGGCTTGATCTATAATTCAGCTAAGATGGCATCTTTCTCTGTATATTCCATTCTAACATTCATTACTCTCATTGTCACTATGAACTTTCTGCTCAATGCATCTATAACTACATTAGCCTTTCTCAGGTGATAGTTTATCAAGTAATCATAATCCTTAATCAACTCACCATCACTACCTTAAGTTTAACTCTTTCTGGGTGAGGAGATATTTCAAACTCCTATGATTAGTGTAAATATAACACTTTTCATTGTACAAATAATGCTTCCAAATTTTCAACGCAAAAACAATTGCAGCCAATTTTAGATCATGAGTAGGATAATTCCTCTCATGTTGCTTCAGCTGTCTAGAAACATATGTTACTACTTTACCCTTTTGAATTAGTACACATCTAAGTCTATTGTGTAAGGCATTACTATAAATGATAAAGCCCTTCCCCTATTTAGGTTGAACAAGGATACATGCTTCAATCAATATTGTCTTTAGTCTATCAAAACTCTCCTGCCATTTGTCATCCCAATCAAACTTCACATTCTTCCTTATCAACATATTCAGTGGTGCTAAAATCATCAAGAAACCCTTTACGAACCTTCTGTAGTAACCAGCCAATCTTAGGAAACTTCATATCTTAGTCACATTCCTAGGAGGCTTCCATTCCATCATAGCTTTAACTTTGCTAAGATATACTCTGATGCCCTTTGCTGACACAATATGGCCTAAAAAAGTCACTTTATTCAACTAGAATTCACATTTACTCAATTTAAAATACAACTGCTTCTCTCTCAAAATCTATAACACTACTTTGAGGTGTTGTTCATGTTCCTCCCTAGTCTTAGAATACACCAGAATGTCATCAATAAACACACCACAAATTGATCTAAGTATGGTTGAAAGACCCTGTTAATTAACCCATAAAAGTTACTGAAACATTAGTAAGTCTAAATGGCATCTCTAGGAACTCATAATGCCCATATTTGGTTCTTAAGGAAGTCTTATGTCTATCAGACTCTTTAATCCTTAGCTAGTGGTACCCTGATCTCAAGTCAATCTTAGAAAAGACACCAGCACCTTAAAGCTAATAAAAAAGATCATCAATCATAGGCAAAGGATATTTATTCAACTGCCTATAATCAATACACAATCAGAGTGACCCATTTTTCTTCTTTACAAAGAGCACAGGTGCTCCCCAAAGTGAAATACTAGGTTTAATGAAGCCCTTGTCCAACAATTCTTGCAACTGCACCTTCAACTCCTTCAGTTCTAGAGGTGCCATTTTATATGGTGCAATAGATACAAGTAAGTACCAGGGTATACTTTAATTTCAAAATCAAGCTCTCGCTATAAAGGTAGTCCTAGTAAATCTTCAGGGAACACATCAAAAAATTTAGACACAACTGGGATCTAATTAAGACTAGGTGTGGGACTACTAGTGTTAATCACATGGGCTAGGTTTGCTTCACAACCCTTACAGATGAGTTGCCTAGCTGTAATAGCTAAGATGAGGTTATTCAGGGAATTTCTCTAACTCACTATTGTCACTTCTTGTCCCTCTATTGTTCTAAGGGTAAGCCTCTTGTTTTCATAATCAACTATAGCTCGGTGATCAGATAACCAATTCATACCTAGGGTAATGTCAAATTCATGGAAAGGAAGTTTAATGAAGTTTGCAAGGAATGACTATTTTTAGATTACCAGTGAATAGTGTCTGTATACTTTATTCATAGTCACACTTTGTCTAATTAGATTGCTTACTTGAATGTATATGCCTACAGACTCTCTTATGTTTGTGTGGTGTAAATATAAGAGTAAGTAGATCCAAAATATATTAAAGCTAAGACTAGTATATCAAATAAATAAAAAGTACTCGCAATGACATCTAAAACCTTTACCTCTTCATGAGCTCTAATGGCATACTGTCTAGCTAGAGCTCGTGCCTCTAACCTATTCTCTTGACTACTACTCGACTAGTCCCCTCTGTTCTATCTCTATCCCTTATTCTAGGGTACTGCTAATGCTTGAATTTGGGCAACTTCAATTTGCCTTTAAGGATAATCCCTTTTAAAATTATCTCTAGCCCTATAGATAAAACATTCTTCTACCTTTGCCTATTTGCACTACCCCTAATGCCTTCTATTGTAAGTCTAATAGGTTAGGGCTATATTTTTGCCTAATAGTGCTAATACTGGTACACTAGAGGCTTACTGGGAAGGTCTGTGTCTAGATATAGAAGCCTAACCTAACCTTTGTGGTTGTGCCTATCTCTGTGTTTTCCATCCTGACTAAGACTAACTCTCATTTTATCTCTTATTATATTATGGGGCTAAACTAGTCTAACCTGGTGTATACTACCTCTTCTTGAAAATCTCTCTCTTTTCCTGCATCTTTTTTTCCATATTACAGACCCCTACTACCAAAACTAAAAAGTCTACAACCTTTGAGTTGGCTATTTGCATGCATAACTCCATGTTAAGGCTACTCAAGAACCTTATACATCTTTCCTCTATAGTAGAAACAAATTCCTCTGCATATCGACTCAATCTTGCAAAATCTTTCTCATATTCTGAAATAGGTCTTCTTCCATGCTTCAAGTCTAGGAACTCTTGTCTTTTCTTGTCTTTATAAGATTATGGAATATATCTCTTCTTAAACTCTTGAAGGAAGAATTCCAAGGTCACATCTACTACTGCTTTCCTTTTTTTAGTTATATCCCACCAATAGTAAGCTTCTTTTTAGAGAAAAGAGGTAGAACATTTCAAACTTTCCTCCTCTATGCATTCCAACTACTTTAGAATTCTAAGTGTCTTCTCTAGCCAATACTCTACACTAGCTACATCATCTTACTTAGTTCCCAAAAAATCTATTGCTCTTGTCTTTTTAACTCTCTCCAAGTAGGTTTTTTGTGGTGCAGCTGGAGGTGAAAGAGTTATTAGAGCTGGTAGAGGAGGTACAAGAAGTGGTGCTATGTGTGTCTCAGTAAATCTACAATCTGCTATAAAAGTGTTAAAGATGCTTGAGTCTACTATTATGGATGTGGCTGTTATGTAGCCTCATTAGGCTTTGGTGTAGTTGCACTAGCTGCTGCTCTCTGAATAGTGGTAGGAGCATGGCTTGCTACCTCTTCTCCTTTTTTTACTGGAGCTCATTCGCTCATCTTAGATTACTACAAAAGAATAACCTATTATCCTCATTGTAGTGTAGCTTATCTGAAAATCAAATCCTAGACACCGACACTCATATAAAAGACCTAGGAACACTTAAACCTAGGCTCTGATACCACTAAATGTAACACCCCTACCTGATTTTTGAAGAAACCCAATAGGAGGTACAACTTCCCACTAGGTCACCCATCTTGAACTTTCTCTAGTCCATATGCTTTAACACTTATAAACTTATTTATTTAATGGAAAGATTTTCACTAATTCTTTAGTTTAACCTTTAAGCATTATTATTTAGGGTATCACAAACCTAAAAATCCATTTAACTGTCCTTAATTAACTTTACAAAAAATTGGGCAGCACAATGGCTACCCAGGTGACATTTCTAAAATTTAAACATGTGAAAACACACTTCTAATACCATTTAGATACTCCTATCACCCTTTTGTCCTCCAATATCATCAATCATATCATCATCATAAATCAAAATATCACATAGGGCCTCAGGCCTAAAATCATCAAAAGGTATAGAAATTAAAATCATTTAGATAATGGCTTTTAAATACATTCTTTTGTTCTACACTTATAATTACAGACACTTATAGCCTCTAAGTTGGCTAACCCAAAACCCCTAGTATTTACATGAGTGCATCTAATAAATCCCAATAGTACCAAAAATATACCCTTCACTATGGTTACCACTACACTGCAAAATTTATAGAGGCTAGACAGCTATTTTTATTACATACGCATTGGAACACTAATACACTGAGTATAAAACTTAGTCATGAATTTGATATAATAAAAACATGCTAATGCAAGCATAAATACTTATCACATACCATGAGTGCAAAAAGCATCATACAATGTCCCTATTGTAAAAATAATATTATCTTATTCACTAATCTCATTATTATATTAATATGTCTGATGCCACCATTTAATTTTTCATAATTCTTATTATTATTGTCAGTCATTATTCATTATTTAATTTATTACATAGGCCCAACTGGTTAGACTACAATTCTAAACACTAGATAAAAGGGAAATAAATGTGTGCAGTGGCCTACATTTTGGACCTCAGTCTCTGCACTGACCTAGTACAGTGGCTCAACTAGTGAACCTCAGTCACTGTACCAACTAGTTTGATAATAGGGACCTAGAACTCCTTAGTACTAGATAAATAAAAATGTCATCATAGCATTACATCATTAATCTATCATAGTGCAGTGGCCCAACTTATGGACCTCAATGGCTGCACCCACCTTGTCTAATAATAGGGATCTACATGTACGAGATAGAAATATCAACATCATACTATGCAGTGGCTCAGCTGGTGAACCTCAGTCACTATACCAACCTAGTGAAATGGCCCAATTATCATGACCTTAGTGGCTGCACCCGCCTATATCATCATATTGGTAAAGGCCTAAAGGACCAGTACCTTTGGTAGCTATAAATCCCTTGTTAATCGGTCAACCTATCCAATGGGTGTTTAACTAATGGGCTAACTGTCTTCTAATTACTTTTATTCCATTACTGATCATATATTTAAATTATTTCCAAATGATTGAAACACAGTTATGAGCCATTTTTAATAGTTTATTTTTAGTCAGACAGTTATGGTTTACTTTTTATACCGGACAGTTATAGGTCCATTTCTAAAAGACAATTATAGGTCCACTTTTTCACAGTTTTAGGTCTCTTTTTATGCCTACGTCATGCCATTATTACTAGTCCTATTAATTGTCCATTTTAGGCTTTAGTTACAGGTCATTTCCTACTGTCCATTTTTCTATAGTACATTTACAGGTCGTTGTCAATTTTTGGGAGACAATTATAGGCCAATTGCCATTTTCTTTAGGCATTTCCTCATGCCATTTCAAGCCATTGTTTCATGCCATTATAAGCCATATATAATCTCATTTCACTCATAGTCATGGGCCAACAATATTGATCATAAATTATCATCACATCATTCATATTAAATGCCCAAGTTACACATCACTTTTTAGGCCATTTTGGGTTATATCTCTAGTCCAATCCGTACAATTCCTTTCATGTCATTTACAAGCCATTTCTTACCCCCAAATTATAGACACATTTTCATTACCTTTATTTGTCATACATTATACCATATTCATCCACATGTTCACACCAATTGCATGCTAATTCCTTATCATACATCTCATGCTCATCATGTCATACCATTCACACACATCACACATTATGACACACATACATACCATACATGCCATTATGTCATACCTCTCGACCAATGCATGAATATGGTCACACACATGCACATTCCCACATTTTTTCATAAATACACATCATATATCATATTTCTACCATACACATATATATACATGCAACACCATGCATGCCATGCCATGATACACCATGCATACCTCTCGACCATGCCATAATCATGCACACACATGCATTTCTCTTTCCAATTACACATACCTATCATCCATACTCACATTATACCTAACATTTCTCATCATATACATGCCATACACACTATTTACATGCTAAGATACCATAGCTAACCTCTCAGCCACTTTAAGGTCATGCATACACCCACACTTTTCTCACTAATTTCACACATAAATCAACATTATCACATCTAAATAACATTATGCCATGCCTACATCAACATTTCATGCCATTACATGATCAAACCAACATTTCCATACACATTTATATGGCGAAACACAACAACACACATCATGGCAATTATATCAAATTCACATACCTATATCAATTCTAAGTCCTTTCTCACACTTTAAAAGCTTTACTTTCCTTGTTCTCCTTGATTACTCCTTATGCCTACATACACCATTTCTAGTTTAAAAAATTCCTTAAAAATCATACCAAGCTCAAATTAAAATTATAAAAACATGTCTATCCTTAGAATTGAGGTAACTACTTAGAACTAAAAGAGAAAGGAAGAAAGAAGTCACTTACACAAAGTTGAATTTCAACCCACCATTCATTAACACTTGAGTTTTAGTGAATTTTTCCCTAACTTTAGGAGTAGCTATGGAGTCCAAATGCCTTATGGAATATTTCCTACTTAAATTTAGGGATTTTTAGTGATGGAAAGGTGGAGAATTAAAGGAAGAAAAGCTAAAAAATGGTGGTCCTTTGCTGGAAGTGGCATTAACCAAAGAAAAGGAATGAGTAAGGAAGAAAGGTGGGTAGAGGGGTAAGGTGGCTCTTAAGTGGAAATCCACTTGGCTAAGGTATTTATATGCATGAGTAAGTGCCTCGGGTGGTAACACATGTCACCCAAGCATCCAAAAAAATCTCAATTTTAGCTAAAATTTTGAGCAATTTTAAAAATTTAATAGAACCTCCAAAAATCATTATATCAGTTCTAAAAATCCTTAATTAGACCTTTCTAAAGGCTCATAAAATTTCATGCCAAAATTCCTTCAGCAAGTCGATCAACTAATTTCTCAAAAAATCCCAAAATTGGTGAAAATTCTAAAAAATTACCCAATGACCTCAAAAAAATTAAAATTCCTTCTCCAATGGTTAAATTGTAATTTTTGACCTTTAAGGTATGATATTTTTAGGTCTATCTAGGTATATCTTGGGTCCTAAGTCCATCTAAGGCTACGATTCACTAGCTTATGGCTTGAAATAAATTATTGGTTTTACTAAATTTTTAAATTAATTCATTTTACCCATTTTCTAGCCCTTCAAAGTTTCATAACCAGTATGCCCCTTCTCGAGGCCTATGAAGGTGTCCTAACTCCCTAAAAACATTGTTTGAGTTTTAGAGGTATTGTTAATGAAGCCCGGATTTATGGGTGTTACTTAAGGTTCACATTCAGATTTTGGAAGAAACTGTATAATGCCTTGGGTATTCAACTCACCTTTAGAATAGCATTCCACCCATAAATGGATGGCCAATCATAATGGGTGATTCAAGTGCTAGAAGACATGTTGAGGAGTTGTGCCATTGAATTTAAAGGCAATTGGAATGGTACTTGTCTTTAGTAGAATTTGCATACAATAATAGCGATCATGCTAGTCTAAGAATGGCACCATATAAAGCTCTATATGGGAGAAAATATAGGATCTTGCTATGTTAGACTGAATTGGGTAAAAGTAAACTAATGGGACCAAATTTGATCTAAGATTCAAAAGAAAATGTCAAGATTATTAGAGATCGATTAAAAGCAACAACAAACAGATAGAAATAATATGCAGATCTAAAAATAAAGTTGATTGTGTATGAAGTAAGAGATAGAGTCTTCATTAAGCTATCACTTTGGAAGAAGACACTTTGACTTGGCAAGAAAGACAAGTTGAGTTCGAGGTTGATTAGCCCCTATAAAGTTATTGGACATGTGGGGCCAATGGCCTATAGATTGGCATTGCGTTTAGAGCTATAACAGATTTATAATGTCTTTCATGTCTCAATGCTAAAAAGGTATAAATCAGATCTTTCACATGTGCTTTCAACTGAGGAAATAGAAGTGCAACTAGATCTTTCATATGAAGAAGGACTAGTCAAGATCTTAGCATATAAGGTGAAAGAGCTACGTAATAAAATAGTGCCACTGGTGAAAGTACTGTGGAAACATCATAACTTAAAGGAAGCAACCTAGGAAAGTAAGCAACAAATGAGGGAGCAATATCCATAGCTATTTGAACTAGGTAAATTTCAAGGATGAAATTTTTTAGGAGGGCAAAGAAATGTAATGGTCAAAAACCCCAGTTTCATGAATGTTACTTTCGAAGGCATAAATAGTATTTCTAAATTAATCGGGTCATATTAAGGTGACTGAGAGGGAGTATTAGTCATAAAACTATGATAGGTGAAATAATGATAAGAACAAAGTTATTTGAAGTGACCATTAATCTAATAAAATTTTTCACATTAATATCTAGTGAATAATGACCTTAGTTTATGTTGAGTTGTAAAATGATCGAGTTGTGCATGGACTAACCTAGAAATAGCACAACCTAAAGGTCAAAAATTCTAATTAGCCTAATAATGCTAAAATCAAAAATTTCTAACATCAATAAGTATTTTATTTGAATTTCTTAAAAATGTGATTAATTAATTAATTGAGTTCCTATTAAGATTCGAACACGAGATTTTAAGGGTCCCTATATTGGAAAATTTTGTAATTTTTTTTGTGGAGAAAGGTATTTTTGGAGACCTTAAACATTAAAATCACATTTTTAAAAGCTTAAAACCTAAATAGGATGAATCTTAGCCATCAGATCACCACGTGGCATGATCATGGCCATTTATATTCTTAATATAAAAGGTAGATGTGTGTGAATGTGTCACATGGGATCAAAACATCTCTTTTCTCCCCTTTACCCCTTACGTTAAAGCCATATATGCTCTCTCTCTTCTCTTCCTTTTGTTTATTCATAA
>CANXYI011155101.1:0-12349 GCA_948208565.1 Hura crepitans | reverse complement strand
CAAGTTGTAAATGATTTTTCGAACACTTCGAATTTGATTCTTAGTGATGTACCATTTAAAGATTTTTAATTAAATTAAAATTCATTGTGATTGGATTTTAATTTTCTAGAAATATGTGTTAAATAATCTTGCAATTAATTAAATTAAATCAAGTTTTGATTTATTTGGTCAAATTTTTTGACATAAGATGATTTTAACATGAATAGCCAAATTTTACATAGAAATATGATTTCCTATAAAATTTTAATTTTAATCCAAATTAATTTATTTTACTAATGAGATTAGGATTTTAAATTAATTAAATGCATTATATTTTATTTTGTTCTATTATGGATTATAGTTATCAAAATAGATTAGAATAAAAGCTATATGTTCTATGCGTAATTCTCCTTTAGCAAAATCGGATTTTACATATTTCATGCTTAAAGTAATTCGATTACTTGATAATTCTAACAAGGTTAGAACTCTAAGATTATAAAGATATAATTTAATATCTTAGTGAGAGCAAAAAATTAAATTACATAATTAATGTGATTAATTCTCCATTAAAAAGGTATGAAAATCAATTCAATCATGATATCGAATCGAAACTACTTTTAAATGTTATAAATTTACTAATCAATTGTAATCATATTTTCAAGGTTTAATGTATGTGATGCATTAGAAATGCATGTTAAGTGTGTGTATTTCACATTATGACTAGTTATTTGTATTGTATGAATTTTTCTTTGGTTAAATTGTGCTTGCGTGTCCCTACCTTTTGTCTCATTTCTATTTTTACTTCTCTTCTCATCTAATTCCCTCTATGTGTAACATGAGGTATTCTAGATATTTAATAATGTAACTAGATTACATATAATTAGATTAGGAAGAAGAAATGAAAAGAGCAAATAAAGAAGAAGGATTACCAAGGAGCACTAATAAAAAAATAAATAGAAATGTTCTATTTCTTTTTAGGTTTGTAATTTATGTATACTATCTAGGATTGGACCTAAAATGGTTTTCTTTGGCTCAAGGAAATCAATGTAGTAAAAGTTCATTACTAAATCATATATTTAATATGATTAAATAGTATATGTATATTTTAATTGGATTAAAAATATATGTGCATGCTAAAGCATATGAAATCCCTTTGTGTGAGCATACCAAAGTATGCAATCCTAATGAGACTAAAATGGAAGAAATCCCTTAAATTAAATGCATGGCTTCCATTAATATAGTTTTAATTGGAGTTCTTCTTAGTGTTTGGTTGTTAGGCTGACCTAAGCCTATCATACATTGAATACGTTACTACTATATTAATAGGTTTGTCTTAGACAATCCATTGATTTATTGAGCTAACTCAAGATTAATGGTTCTAGAGGTAAATTGGGGAAATGTGTATGAGATACACATATACTAAGAGTTAGTGACCCAGTGATCAGTAGTTGGATGCAAATTCAGTTGGCATGAGATGCCTACTATTTCTATTATGGGTTAGGCTTCTTGGGTTGACCTAAAGTTTGACCTTAACGAGAAATGGGTACTGTATCACTATGGAAACCATCAGGTTTTCTTAAATCAATATGAGGGCTATTGGTTCATAATAAAATAGTGGAAGAAAATATGAATTTTATAAAAGACCTTATAAAAAGCATACATATACATTATTATGCACTAACATATTTGTCAATCATTACTTGTAGGTATTCATTATTGCATCATAAGTTCATCTAACTTAAATCTTTCCTCTATACTTGACTCCAACAAGTCAACTAGGCTTAACTTCATAGACTAGCTTCAAAACTTTAAAATAGTTCTCAGAAGTGAGAAGATAGGCTATATATTGGATAAACCTACCCTACATGTCCTTGAAGACACTACTGATGTTATTGCTCAATTAGCATATTTGAAGCATACCAAGGATTTGGATTTAGCAAGTTATATTATGCTAGCATCTATGTCTCTAGAGCTTCAAAAGTAACCTAGGCATTGTGACACTTCTTACGTGATTCGATCACCTGACTTGAGTAAAAAATGGCACATAACTGACTTCTAACTCACTCTATCTGAACCTTTTACTTAAGGTTCACATATCTTGAAATCGTTTCTCAAATGTAACTTATTAGATAAACTTATCAAAACTTGTCTTTACAAAAACTCATCTAAAGTTTACTAATGGGGTTCTTTTGTCTAAAATTTGGCAGCATAACAGCTATAATGGAACACTATCATAATTAATAACCTACATAAAATAACACTTCTAATATATCAAAACCCATCTCATCATTATCTTAGTCTGTCTAACCATCTAGACTCAACATCATCTCAAACAAAAATATACATAAAGATCAACATTGTTCTCATAACCTTTGCAAACCATACATACATAATAGCTTTCCAATCATCATGTAATCAATACTCAACAATAATACATCGTCATATATATATATGTATATGTATATGTATTTATTTATTATAAGTCCACTTGAACTTTTAATCCATTATAGGCTTATAATCCATACATTAGTAAACATATGAGTGCTACTACAATCTTTTCTATCTATATACATATACCATACAAAAACCATATAAACAATATCATCTTTAAAACCACATGACCTTTATAGCTTGAAGATTCTTTGTTCTAAGCTATCCAAAAACCTAATGCACTAAGCTTTATAGCTTAGTGGTGTATCTAGTATAGTATGGCACATTCTCTAGCTTTTCAATTTATACTAAATACTTCAAATTATAAACCTTCATAATATACTAGTCCACTGTGTTAAGAGTCAATGATACAACTTGTGTAAAAAGGCATAGATAAATGAGCCATTATCACATATTGAGGATCCAGACATGCATGACTCATACTATAGAATAACATGAAAAGGAACCATCATATCAATTTTCATGATTCAAACACAACTGCTCATATATAAGCATAATAAATTCATGTACCTAATAATTTCAAACATCATTATTATGTTAACTTAATAATTATCAAGCCTTGATTTTTATTTTAGCTCACATACATATCCACTACCACATATAAGTTGTCTTAAAACATGATTATACTTAACTTATCATAAACATATACTAGCATTGCGATATTCATTCATAATTCATCATCTATTAAGATCTAAAAAGATAAACCTTCAACTTGTTACGTGATATGCAACTTTATACATAACATACATATGTACGATAATAAAGCATAAATCATAGGCATAACACATCATAAGATCATGCATTAGTCTAAAATTCATACATTAAGAAAACCATGTAATGTCTTCTTTTGAATCCATTTATTAGGCCAATACTCAAGTAAACACATGCACTATAGATAACGAAGTGTTGGTGGACCACAAAGGCCCTTAAAACCATAGAGGCTCCTTACAAATTAGACCTAAAGGTCAGTAAATAGATCTGAAGATCAAACACATTAGACCTAAAAGTCACAAATCATCATAAGATCTAAAAGTTAAACATAGGGTAAGCGAGTACGACCCTTATGAACCAATAGGTCCGAGGATAAGAATAATAAACTCAAAGCCTAAAACGCATTGCAACTTAAGGGCTACATAAGACCCGAAGGTTAATACATTGCAAATCAAGGCTATGTAAGAACCCATCGATTCACACATCACAACCCAAGGGCTATAGAGGCACTAAAGTACCCCAGCAACTACTATCATTCCTAGTTAACTGGCCAACCTACCTAACTGGGCTATTTACTTGTATGGGCCACTAACAAAATTTACTGTTAGTTTCACCTTCTTGAAGTAGGTTAAGTGAATTTTATCTTTAATTTGGTCAACACATGACCTTAGGGAAAATAAATGTTCTTCACCATTTATTAATCCCATTATATTACCATTCATGCAACATGAGTACATTGATTAGCACATCAATATATCCATCTTTTATACACAATAATTATTATCATAAGTATTTACTCTGTTAATCATTTTAGGCGATTCTTGCCTTATATCCGCATTATTATGTCATCAGTACTTAATGAATGGCTAAAGCACCCATCAATTCCTATATTAGGCCATTCGGCAATATCATAAGTGTATTATGCATTATGGCATTTCCTAATTACCATATGCCATCCATATTATCATATCATCTTTCTCATGCCAATAATTCATATATTTGTTCAAATAGATTCTCATTAGGCCATTTAGCTATAGTCATGACAATTACCATATCATAACTCATGTTTTAAAGGCACCCATATAAACTTTCGTCATAGTAAAGGTGTGACACCCTCTACTAGATTACTGAAAAAATTTGATAAGTGGTGCATTTCCCACTTGGTCACCCATCTTGAAATTTTCTTGGGGTTCATTCATTTAACACTTATAGAAAATTTATTAATTAATCATACATGACCAAATTCATCTATCTAACCCCGAGTCCATGTTATAAAGGGTATATTTGTTCTAGAAAATCATTAGATAGGCCATTCCACAATGTATAGAAATTTGGACAGCATAACGGCTACCCGAGTGACGTTTTAAAATTTTTCTACTTGTAAAAATTACTTCTAACAGTCATATTTTCAATTCTATCACTCGTGGACCTTTCTGGTCCTCCTAGTATCAATGTCACATAAAGCCTTAGGCCCACATTAGCACAATCAAAACAAAATTTATATCTCTCCAAATATTGCACAACTTAAATATTCATAACATAAAGGCTTGTTTATTTACATTTTGTTTTGCTTAAATTTATAGACTTCAATAGCTTCTGAGAATGCTAAACACATAACCTACAGCCTTTACTTGATTTCCTACTTTTTACATCAATATATACAAAATTTAGACTTTTACTATCTTTGCTACTACACTTTACATACTTTGAGGCTTGACCACTATCTTTACTTACCTACGTACCAAAACACTAGTACGCTGAGTATAAAACTCAGTGGTGAATTTAATATATTAAAAACATGTCTTATACAGGCACACATATGCTTTAATACACTAACAACATAGGATTTAAGTGTATAAAAATCAATTAAAAATACAATACTCATTTCATTTACATACATTCCATAAGCCAGGTAATTATAGTTATGCCATTATGATAATTTCATTCATTTTATTTCTTTCATTTATTCAATCAATCAATTATTCTCAAGTGCATTATTTAAATTATTACATAGGCCTAACTCGGTAGAGTACACTTAAAGACACTTGAACAAGAGGGAAACAAATGGTGGTAGTGGCCCTATATTTTAAGACCTCAGTCTCTGCCTAACATAATGTAGTGGCTCAATTAATGAACCTCAATCATTGCACCAACCCAGTATGATAGTAGGATTCTGTAGCTTCTTAGTACTAGACAAATAAGGGTACTAAGGATGTTGTGCAATGGCCTAACTTATGGACCTTAGTGTTTGCACCCATTTAGTGTAGTGGCTTAACTTGTGGACCTCAGTAATTACACCTACATACCCTAGTAAATGGTAGGTTATTAATGATATTATGTAGTGGACCTCAGTGTCTACACCAATCTACTCTGATAACAAACAGTACCTAGTAGTTGGTAATCCTTAGTTAACCGGTCAACCCATCTAGTAGGCATCAAACTAATGAGCCATTTGACTTTATTTTTCATTTATTTATTTACTAATCATCATTTCATAATATTTAATAATGTTTAATAATCAATTACAAATTTATTTTGACAGTTGAAATTTGACTTAGTTAGTTACATGTCATTTTTGGTCCTACCGGACAACTACGAGTCTGTTTCCTGAGCCTAATTTAAGTTCATCCTATAGACATCATTAAGTCCATTTTATTTCATTAATTTAAAGTCCAATTATGGGCATGTCATAGACCATATTGATGTCATGTTCCAAGTGGTCCTTTTTTACAACAGCTATAGACCAGCTACGAGTCTAATACATTGTTATAAGCCCATAGCCACTGATTTCTAGGCATCTTCCCATACCTCTTTTTATGCCAAAACAATTGCCATTGTAGGCTAAAGTTCATGTCATCTCATTCTTGCATTGGCCTCAAAAGTGGCCTCCAATTTCTTTTAAACTAAATGCACAAAAAGTTTACAATATAGGCACCATTTCATGCCATTATAGATTAAATTTTAGGCTAATTTTTCCATGCCCTTTTTAAGACATTTATAAGAGATTTTCTTCTTACTTAATTAGGGCCACTATTTTCTTATGCATTATTTAATCTTTAGCATGCCATGTTAGTCACATGTGGGGATTATCATGCCAATTTCATGATATATAATTATTGTCTTTCAACCATACCATTCTCACATGTTCATATTAGATTATATCATATATATTATGTCTATATCCATGCGCAAACCTCTCAACCAAACATGTTTTATAACCAATGATATACATGTTTCCATAAGTTATAACACCTCCATGCCATATATTATTATTCTATTTCATGACTACATGCAACTACTTGGGAGCCATAAATTACAAGCCATTACACCTACATGTCTTAGCCATATGTATCATACACATAAGCATGTATTATTTCATTAAGTTCATTACCTAGGCATACATTCCCATGCCACACCTAATTACTATCATGATCCATCCACCACATACACCACCATACACACCTTAAATCCCACTCATACCTCTCAGCCACACCTTACAAGAGTAGTATACATGCCTTATTTTCACAAGTAACCACACCCTAATATTCATTGAGAACACACCTGCCCATTTATTATGTCACCCAACCATTCCAATCACTTTCCTTCCTATACACATTCAGCACTATTCTATTCATAATATATTAATCCAATAACCTTACCAATCTCACGTACCCAAGTAATACTACTTGCCTTCCAAGCCATGATACCCAATTAGTACCTCTCGACCATATTCATTTTATAATTAGATACATGCATTTTTCATTAAGTCACCACAAATATATGTCATGTACTATCATTGTAGCAAAAGAACATCTATATATTCCATATCATGAATTACATGCCATTACCCCTTCTTACACCTCTCGACCACATCTAATACATGGCTATAACCACATGTTTCCCCACATTTGAATACTCATACACCCAACATAGTCTCATTTAAACACACACATACACTAAAATCTTAGAGTTCTATAGCGCACACATTACCCTTCCTCTTAGACCACACTTGCACACGAATTTTCATGCCACACTTGCACACGAAGTCAGTCCCCTTACACTCATGAGTTCATCCATATGAACCATTAATTCAACACACACACACACACATAAGTAGCATCAACCAAAGTTTACATCACAACTATACCTACCATACTTACTACAACTAAGGATTCCATGCCATAACTTCTCAAAATTCATAATGGAATGAATCAAGGCATGCTTCTAATTTATTAAATCCACATACCTTTTTTTTTAAGTTTTAGCAGCCTTGCCTCCTTATATTTCTTATAGATTTCTTTTTCTCTTTAAATCTCCACCATCTGCCACCCAACTTAGACTCCCCTTAAAATTTTTTATAAACTCCTAATTAGATTTCTAAAAGTTCAATAAATCTTAAAAGGAAGAGAGCTATTGGAAACCAACATAAAAGAAAAGGAATTAACTTACATAATGAATTTTCCTCATGCCACCTTATGTACTCTTAAGCCAAGAGGGATTTCCTTCAACCTTTATAAGAAGCTATAATCACCAATCGCTTCATAGGCTAATCTCTATATATCTATGGGGATTTTGAGTGAGGTTTAGTTGAAGAATTGTGAAGGAAATTGATCCTAAAGTGAAATTTCTTGGTTAAAACTAACGTGGGTAGCTAAGTTGGGAAAAAGAAGAAAAGAAAATAGAGGTGGTGGAGGTGGGGGCTAGGCAGCACTTAGGTGAAGATAGCTACCTATCCAGGGTGCTGGTGGGATTGCTGGGGTCCCTCGGGTCACCTCACATGGAACTCAAGCACCATAAAACTCGATTTTTTTGAAAAATTAGAGCTAAAACTTTAGGGAATTTTTAAAAATCACTTGAATGTCAAAAAATTATATTGTTTATTCCTCAAAATCCTTAATTAGCTCCATTTAGATGCTTGCAAAATTTTACAGCAAAATTCCTTCAAGAAGTAGGTGAACCAAATTCTTGGGAATCTCAATTTTTCAGTAGAATTTTAAGAAATTTTAAAATTTCACCAAGACCTCTAAAAATCATTATTTTTATTTTAAAAATCCTCAAATACCCTAAATTAGGGGCATGCAAAATTTCATAGCCAAATTCCTTCGAGTGATCGGGTAGCAAAATTCTCAGAATATCTCGATTTTATTAAAAATTTTGAAAAATCCCCAAACGAACTCGAAAAATTAAACTTCCCTCTCCAATGGCCTAATTAGAATTTTTAATCTTTAGGGTATGATATTTTCATGTATGTTCGGGCTCATCCCTAGTCATTCCCAACTCGACTCAATCTAAACCTATAGCCCACTAGATTACAGCCCAAAATAATTTATTGGTTCTATTAAATTTTTAATTTAAGTTATTTTCACCCTTTTCAAGTCCTTTACCTTGTAAAGGTGACACGGCACTCCGGGCACACTTTTTGACCCTCGGGGTACTATTCATAAAGCTTTAACTTGTGAGTGCTATATTTTTCCCCTATTATGAAATTTCATCCTTAAAATTGCTTGATGTAGTTAAATGTGACTGTCGAGCTTTCATTTGCTTTTCGGATTCCCATGTGACTCTTTCCTACAGTCTATCTATCTGGTGGTGGAATACTATATGGTAAGTCAATTTACTCATGACCAATAAAAGTGGCATCCCCTTTATTCTTGGTTATAAGCAACCTACTACATCTTCTTTTTATATCAACCACTATTAGCATGGCTCTGAGTCCAAGTACCTTTTTGTATTACCTGGGTGTTTAATATAATAAGCTTCGTATGCCTACTTCATATCCACAATCTTGATTCATTTATACTAGATACCTACAGCCTACCATAGTAGTTCAAATATCTACCTATATTCTATTTAAATATAACAATCTTCCCCTCTTAAGCTTGAATAGTAAGTTGTTTTTCTTCTCTCACGATGCTCTATCATTATGTCACTCAGTCACTACTCATCTTATACTGCCCTCGTAAGGTGTCTACTTTATCTTTCCTAGTCCTCTCTTATATAACCATTTCTAGTGATACTAATTTCGTTTCTTACTACTTAGTTTCCTCTCTACTTATTTTCATTATTTGACTCCTATCAAATCCCTTCATAGTCAAGCTATCAATATGCCATGCTCAATCATATAGGGTGTATGCAATGATGGAAAAATGTTATGCAAAAAATGGTGAAATGGTATCAATGCCAATATGCAGTTTATGTTAAAATGTAATGCTTGAGCCTGATAATGAATGTAATCAAAGAAGGAAAGTAGCCCTCATCTTCAGGGATCTTGATAATTGTCTCTATGACCTTAACTTACTTATAACTCTCTTTTGCTATATTTATTTATATTAATCTTACTAAATATTTTAAAGGCCTCTCATTTTACTTCCTAATCATACAATAGTAATATTCTTTATTATTATTTAAAGTAAATGTCTTTGATAGGTAGGTTTTCTCTTATTAACCTTATTTATCTAAGCTTTTACTTATCTCTCTCTGATTCTATAAGATTCTATTCATTGGGTTCATACAGGCTACTGAGACATCAATAAGCTTATGTGGCAATACTAAAAACTCATAATATTGGTGTCAGGCTTTGAAAGTAGTTTTATGATTATTAACCTTCTTACTCCTTAGCTAGTAATACCCTAACCTCATATCAATTTGGAGAAATACACTAGTATCTTGAAACTGATCACAACCATTATTAATTCCTAACTAAGGTTATTTAAATTCACAATTATTAGGTTAACTATTCTTAATATATTAATATAGGGTTTACCAAAGTGATACCTAAAGTCTAAAAAACTCTCATCTACCATTTCTTGCAACTACACCTTTACTTCTTTCCATTTTATAGGTACCATTCCATAGGGAATTATAGGTACAGGAGAAATATCATAACACACTTTAACTCCCAAACCAAGTTTTTCTTTGAGGAGATAATCTTAGCAACTTTCAACAAACAAATCTGGAATTCCAGACACAATTAAAATCTATTCAAGATTAAAGATGGAAGTATTGGTGTTAAGAACATGTATTAGATAAGCTTCTCAACCTTTATGGATGAGTTCTCTTTCTATATCAACTGAGATGAGCTTATTCAAAAAGCTTCTCTCACCTACAGTTGTCACATCCTATCCTTCTAAAGTCTAGAGGATTAAATTCCTAATGTTATAATCAACTATTAGTTAGTATTAAAATAACTTATTCATTTCCCAAGGTAACATCAAATTCAGAGAGAAGTATTCCAATAAGCTTAACAGGAACAATTGTATATGAATCACTAATGTTAAGGTATTCATATATATATATCCCCTATTTACAGCTATATTCTAGCTAATAGGGTTCCCAGCTTATGTGTGTTAACCTTACATGTTCAGGTTTTAGCCTTTTATCAGGTGTTAGTATAGTGCAAACATAAAGATATGTAGATCTCAAATCTATTAATGCCAGAACTAAATCATCAAATAAATACAACATAGCAGTAATAGCCTCTAGAGCATCTTCTCCTTCACGATCCCTAATAGCATCTTGTCTAACTGGAGTATGGGCTTCTAATCCAGCCCTAGACCTGGTCAAAAGGCTATTATTAAGTAGGTCTCCTCTAGCCTATCCTTACACCCTATCTTATGGTGTTGCCATGGATGCTTGCATATGGGCACCCTTTGCTAGTCTATGGGGACACGCTTATCGATAATGGTCTCTGGTCCTATAACTAAAACATCTCCCTAGTCTCCCTTGCCAACATCTAGCCTAATATAGCCTGTTACAAGTTTGGCAAGCCGACAGTGTACGTTGGCTAACTACTAATGTCTAAGTACCAACAGCCCTTCCAGTCTACCTCTAGGGAAAATTCCTCATAAAAAGGTTTCTAGCCCCACAAAGGAACCATTCTATTACCCTAGTCTATCTGTATCATAACAAATGCCTTCTAAAACAAATGCCATAGGTTGGAGGCATATCTCTAGTCACTGCTGCTATAACCCTAAGGACTAGTGAAGAGGGTCTATATGTCCAATGCCTCGGTTGAATCTAGGCCTCACTTGGCCTTTTCCTAGCACTAGGTCTTGAACTAGTCTAGCCTGTTATATACTGTCTCTCCTCCTAGTAGGGTTCATTTCTTTCTTGTATTTCTTCCCCTATAACATAGGCAGCTGACATTAGTATTGTCATATGTCTCAGCAACTCCACAATCTATGGTAACAGTACCGATGATGCTTGAGTTAGTTGCTGTAGCTATGTCTAAGATGGCAATTGACATACAGCATCACCCAACTTAGCTAATCCTTGAATAGTACTAAGGGCATGACTTATTCCTTTCCTACTATGTTCTGGTGGGGTCTGCTCACTCATCCTAATTACTATAAAAGAAATAATCACTTATCAGCCTCATTATAGTGTAGCAGTTCAAAGAAATCATTCCTAGACACTAGCACTTATGTAAAATACCTAAAAGCAAAAACCTATGCTCTGATACCATTAATTGTGACACCTTCTACTAGATTACTGAAGAAATTCGATAAGTGGTGCATTTCCCACTTGGTCACCCATCCTAAAATTTTCTCGGGGTTCATTCATTTAACACTTATAGAAAATTGATTAATTAATCATATATGGCCTAATTCGTCTATCTAACCTCGAGTTCGCATTATAAAGGGTCTATTTGTTCTAGAAAATCATTGGATAGGCCATTCTACAATTTATAGGAATCTGGACAACACAACGACTACATGGGTGACATCTTAAAAATTTTCTGTAATGCTTGAGAAATCATTGTTTTATGAAAAATACTCCCGAGCTCAATACAGTGACGTCAGGACACTGAGGGGTCACCTAGTAGCCAAAAGGGGTTTTGGTCAACTAAACTTTGACCAACCAGAAAGTGATGAAAAAGAGTGAATTAAAAATTTTAGCAGAACCAAAAAATCATTTCGAGCTGAGAATTAATGAATAGTGACCTTAGTTGGGGTTGTGTCAGGACAACCCCAGGAAGTGCCCGGACGAACCCAAAAATATCATACCCTGAAGCTCAAAAATTCCAACAAGTCTATTGGAGAAGGAATTTTAATATTCTGAGGTCGTTTGATATTTTTTGGAATTTTTAAATTATATGGGTGAATAGTAACCCTAGCTCCTGAAGTAATTTTGAGCTGAAATTTTATGGGACCCTTAATGGATATAATCAAGAATTTTTAGAACTAAAATCATGATTTTTGGAGGTCCA
>CANXYI011155060.1:0-17231 GCA_948208565.1 Hura crepitans | reverse complement strand
CCTATAAGATTACTGTCTTGAATATCTATGTTTGCATGCTTAGGTATCAATCCCTTATCATGTGCTTATGTAGTGCATACATAAAAATGTGTAGATCCAAGGTCTATCAATAACAAAAATGGAACATCAATCAAGTAAAATGTACCAGTAATGACATCTAGGGCTATTACTTTTTCATGGGCCCTGACAGCATATTGCCTCACTGGTGCATGAGCTTCTGATCTTGTTCCCTGACTAGCACTAGGTTGATTCCCTCTGCCCTATCTCTATCCTCTACCCTAAAGTGCCATTGTAGATACCTGTGTATGGGCACCCTTTGTCTATCTCTAAGGACACTCTATCTAGTAATAATCCTTCAAACCATAAGTAAAACACTTTCCTCTTCTAGTCTGCTAACACTGACCCCAATGTCTTTTATTGCAAATGCCATAAGTCAAGGGTCGATTTTTGGTACTTGTTGGTACTAGAGCACTAAAGGCTAGTGAGGGTGGTCAAGGCCTAACTATATAATCTTGCTTAGAACTTTGAGCTTAAGTCTGCCTTTATGCCTAGTGCACTGACTGAGACTGAGACTATGCCTCTTTTCATCTCTTACTACCACCTGGGACTGAACTTGACTACCTAGTAGTGAACTGTCTCTTCCTCTAAAAAAATCCCTTTTCTCCTGCACCATTTCTTCCATATCATATGCTGATGCTACCAATACTGCAAAATCTATAACCCTCAGGTTAGATATTTGAATTCTGAGTTCCACATTCAAACTTTTTAAAAACCTTTTGCATTTCTCCTCTTCACTAGAGACAAACTCCTTAGCATATTTTCTCAATCTAGTGAAATCCTTTTCATACTCTAATAATGTTCTCCTACCCTATTTCAGATCCAAAAATTCTGACCTCTTCTTGTCTTTGTATGATTCTAGAATGTACCTCTTTTTGAACTCTTTTAGGAAAAACTACCAAGTGAGATTTGTTCCTACTTTCCTCTTTTTAATGGTATCCCACCAATGAAATGCCTCCTCTTAAAGAAGAGAAGTTGTACATTTCAAGCTCTCTTCTTCTATACACTCCAGTTGTTCTAAGAGTCTAAAGGTTATGTCGAACCAGTACTCTGTTCGAGCTACATCATCCTCCTTTATACCTAAAAAGTCTACAGCTCCTATCTTTTTAAGCATCTCTAAAGGGTTTTCTATGGAGGAGCTGGTGGTAGTAGAGGTACTGGAATAGGTGAAGGAGGTGGAACAATAGTTGTAGTGTGCTTGAGTAGATCCACTCTTTACTGTAATAGTGCCAGAGATTCCTATGTCTATGGTTATGCTTGTGGCTATTGCTGTTATGCAGTATCACTAGGTTTTGGTATGGTTGCACTACCAACTGCCCCCTGAACTATTGTAGGAGCATAACTATCCACTTCCTCTCCCCATTCTTCTGATATCTGATCACTCATCTTGACCAACTATAAAAGAAATAGAACCAATCAGCCTATTTGCACTGTAGGACTTTAGAAAAAAATAATCCTAGACATTGGCACTCATGTAAAACACCTAGAATGTATCACTTTCTGACATCTTTTAGGAAAAACTCCTAGGTGAGATCTGTTGTTGCCTTCTTCTTCTTGATGGTATCCCACAAATGAAATGCCTTCTCTTGAGGAAGAGGATTTGTAGACTTCAAGCTTTTTTCTTCTGTACACTCTAGTTCTTCCAAGATTCTAAAGGTTCTGTCTAACAAGTACTCTACTCGAGCTGAATAATCCTTCTTTATACCTAGAAAGTTTGCAGCTCCTATCTTTTTAAGCCTCTTTAAAGGGGTTTTATATGAAGGAGTTGGTGGTGGTGGAGGTATTGAAACTAGTGAAGGAGGTGGAACAATTGTTGCAATGTGCCTAAGTAGGTCCACTATCTACTATAATAGTGCCGAGGATTCTCATGTCTATGGCTGTGCTTGTGGCTATTGCTATTGTGTAGCATCACTAGGTTGTGGTATGGTTGCACTACTAGCTGCTCCCTGAACTATTGTAAGAGCATAACTAGTCACTTCCTCTCTCCATTCTTCTGATATCTGATCACTCATTTTGATCAACTACAAAAGAAATAGGACCTATCAAGCTCTTTGCAGTGTAGCACTTCAAAAAAAAAAAAAAACAATCCTAGATACTAGCATTCATGTAAAACACCTAGGAACATATAACCTATTCTCTAACACCACACAATGTGACAACCCTTACTAGATTTCTAAAGGAACCCGATATACGATGCACTTTCTACCAGGTCGCACTTCCTACCAGGTCACCCATCCTAGAATTGCTCTAGGTCTGCACTCCTTAACACTTACATTTTATTTATTATTTGATCTGATATTGCTTAATTTCTTAATCTATCCCTTAACTATGCTTATATAAGGTATAACAAACCTAGGAAACTATTTAACAGATGCTCAACATGTTTATAAAAAATAGGGTAGCATAATGGTTACCCAGGTGACATTCTGCAAATTTTTTTACCTATAAAAACACTTCTAATATGATTACTATCACTCTGTCTCCTTTCGAACACTTCTAGGTCCACTCAGCAACATCACCACATATCAACATACACGCATATATCACACAAGGCCTCAGACCCAAAATCATCAAAAACAATAGAAATAAAACATTCAGATAAATGGCCGATTTATATACATTTCACATACACTTATATATACAGACACTAGCAGCTTCTAAGCTTGCTAAACCCATAACCAATAGTATTTACATGAGTGCCTACTAAATATAAAACAAACACACAACTATATACCCTTCATTGTCTGTGCTACTACATTGCATGATCTTTGTGGCTGTACTGCTAACTTTTAAAGCCTACGCACCAAAACACTGGTATGCTAAGTATAAAACTCAGTGGTGAATTTAATGTATTAAATACATGTCACATGTAGGCACTTAAATGTAGCAATAGGCTATAAATGTATAAATGAAATGCATGGTAATGAATTCATGCAAGTGATATTAATTCCGGTACTCAATCTCCTAGTTCAATTAATTACAATTATGCCACTGTGGTAATTCCATTTAATTTATTCTTTCTATAATTGACATCAAATCTGATCTGTATTTTTAATTTACTTTAATTTAATTCAATAAGCCAAACTAGAGAGACTCCACTTAAAGACATTGGACCAAGAGGAAAATGAAAAAAATTGTGCAGTAGCCCACATTATGGACCCTGACCACCGTATCGACTCAGTCTAATAGTAGTGATCAATTCACATGAACCTCCCAATACCAGATTGGGGATAGTAAGGATCAGTCTGTAGACCTCCCAATATCCCAAAAATCAATATTAAGTCACACTGTGGATTGTAGGGACTAGTCCGTAGACCTTCTAATATCCAAATAGTTAATAGGTAGTAACTCTAATGGATAGCAGGGATTAGTCCATAGATCTCTCAATATCTAAACAATCAATAACAAGTAACTCCAATGGATAGTACGTATTAGTTCGTAGACCTCCCAATATCTAAGAAATCATCATCAAATATCTAGCAACTGCTAATACCTAGTTGACTGGTTAACCCATCCAGTGGGTGCTTAACTAATGGGCCATCTCTCTTTATTTTATGTCCATTTATTTACTGATCATTATGTTATAATATTTAGGGTTCAACAACAGACAGTTATGATTTTATTTCAATAATTGAATTTTTACCTAGATAGTTACATGTCTATTTTTGTCTTACTAGACAATTATAGGTCTATTTTCTAAGCCAATTCTTGAGCAATTTTTGGGACAGTTCCAAGTCCAATCTAAGTTCATTTTATACCATTATTCTAAATCTAATTAGGTTAAGTTATGGTTCATTTCTAGTTTAAGTTCCAATTAATTATTTTCATAGGAGAGCTATAGGTCAATTTAAATTTTTTGTACACAATTATAGGTTTATGGTCACCATTTTCTTGGCATTTTTCCATGCCACTCAAAACCATTGCAACATGCCATTGTGGCCCTAAAGTTATGCCATTTCATACATTCTAAATGGCCTCAAAAGTGGCCTTAAAATCATTTTCAACCAAGTACACAGTATCCCAAACATATGTTTAAAATCATGCCATTTCTTAACTCAATTATGAACATCATTCCTTTACTTATACTAACCAATTATCTTACCATGCTTACTCACATATTCATGCCTGATTTATGCCATCCAAATGTCACACAACATATGTTCATCATGCCATGCCAATTCTACATGTCATGCACCATGTCCCACACACACATATATATGCCAACCATAACATACCTCTTAGCCACCACTAAATCAAGGTCACACACATGCATATTTCCATAATTCAACACACACATGTCATATACCAAAGTTCTAATATATACACGCCTATACACATACATACCTTATACATCATGCCATAGCATACACCATACATGCCTCAGCCATGCTATGATTTCACACATATATGCACATTTTCATTAAATTTACCACATACACATCTAATCCCATGCCTAACACACATTTTCCCACCATATACACCATGCCACCATGCTATATAACTTACAATCTAAGGTACCCTAACATACCTTTTGGCCATTCATGGCACCACCAATAACCATGCCTTTTCTCACCATACACACATATAAACCATTAAATCCCATAACATACACATCATTGCTCATCATAAACCTTATGTACACATGCCATAATACAACACACACACACACATAACCTCTCAGCCAAAGTGATGCCATACCCTTCCCACCATTCCTTCCACCAAATCATCCCAAAAATCACTCAATATATATCAAAATAACCTTAAAGTAAGCTTAATTCACCATTACACACACATTACTCAGCATAACCACTAATTCCATATAAGGTTTTCATACAAATTACATATAAATTAAACATGGCATGCCACAAATACTTTAAATTCAGATACCTACACTTGAAATGGAGCCTTGCCTACACTTTAGCACCTTTGTTTCCCTTATTGAACATTAACTCCACCTTGGCCTAAATACACGTACCCATGGCTTAGAAAAATCATAGAAAATTCTATAGACCTCCAATTGAAAATCTAAGAACTTAGGCACCTATAGAATGATGAAATCCCCTTAGAAAAAATGAAAAATAGGAAAGGCCACTTACACACAAATTTGATTTTCCATGTACCTTTTATGTATATATAACTTCCTTGATTTTTCTTGAGTTATATGCTTGGCTATGGCCTCCCAAACCTTTAAAGACCAATTCTTAACTAGTTAAGGTAATTTTTGGTGACAAATTAGGGAGGATTAAAGCTTAAAAAGTTATAGAAATAGAGGAGAGGAGGAAGAGATGGCGTCGGGTGGAAAAAGAAGAAGAAAGGAGAAAAGGGTGGAGGGATAAGGTGTCAATTGGTCAAGTGGGGTAGTGGCCACTTGGCACCCCTTTTATAGTGGATGGGGTAGCTCGAGTGGTGACACATGTCACTTGATCACCTCAAAATCTCGATTTTTCTTGAGAACTTTGGAAAATTTTAAAAATTCACATAGACCTTAAAAAATTTTCACATTAGTTTTTAAAATTCTCAATTGGGCCTATTTAGGGGCCATAAAATCTTGGGTTAAAATTCCTTAGGTAGGACATTTAACTAGTTTCCTCGATTTATGTGAAAATCTTAAAATTAAGGAAAAATAGTAAATAACATCAAAAATTAAAAATTCTTTCACCAATGGCCTCAGGGAAATTTTTTACCTTTAGGATATGCTATTTTTAGGTTTGTCTAGGCACATCCCAAGTCATTCTAAGCCCAAGTCCATCTGAGCCTACGGACCGCTAGATTTTAGCCTAAAATAATTTATTAGTTCTGCCAAATTTTAAAATTTTGTCTTTTTCATCATTTTTAAGCGCCTTAAAGTTTCATGATAATTATGCCCTACTCGGGCCTCGTGAAAGTGACCTGACACTTTGGGCAAACTTTCTAATTCTTAGAGGTATGCTCACAAAGCTTTAACTTACGAGCATTACATTTTTATCCTAAATTGAGTTTATTTGATCTAATTTGATGTGTTTCTTATGAAGAAAGCACCCAAGAATGTGTGTTAATTGATTGGGCATTGATTGGATATGATTGAAGAAGTTTGGATTAAAATCTATGCATTTTACATGACCTTTCTACTAATTTGCATTGTTAGTCATGGCCATTTTGTGGGACTCATAATCGTGACCCAACAATTACTCACAACCGTGACCCTTTCCAAATACATGAAGTGTGCCTTAAGTCGATGGACTCACGACCATGACCATTAATGGTCCATGCCATGAGATCATTAAAGGCAAGCTAAAATTTTATTTTTAAGTTATTTTATAATGGTTTTTTTTATTTGAATTAACTCTAATATTTTTCCAATTTATTTTCTAATAATTTTTATATCACGTTTACTTTGTTTTAACCCTATTTTTTAGAAATTTGAAATTAAAAAGAATTATTTCATTTTTTTACAAATTATGATTAATTGGTTAATTATTTCTTAAAATTGATTTAATTGAAGTTTCAAGCTTCTTAATTAGGACTTTATAAGTCCAAAAAATTTTGTAAATTTTGTTAAATCTATGAGGATATTTTTTAGGGCTTGCTCCTTAAATAATGTGTATTATGCTATCATTGTTTGGATGATAATGTGAAGAGATGCTATTATTATATGCTTGAAATTAAGATATGCATTGTAATTCATATGTTCAATGCTCTACCGAATTTGATGTATTTTTATACTTCTAAAATTTGAAATGTGGATCTTTGGCTAATAGATTTATGACACATGAGGTATGATAATGGTGCATAAACATTAAGATAGTAGCTTATGATCAACATGTGATCTTTGATATCCTACAAGCATAATTATAATCGATATATAAGATAATTATGACATACCATTGAGTATGATTTGGCTTTGAACTATATATGCCATCAATGTGATATATAAATATAAGTGAATGTTATCTACAAGTTTAAGTGATTGTGATTGAATAAGTATGATTTTATATGATCATTATTTAACTTGATTATACATGATATAAATGTGTCGTGCTTAAATGAATGATTGAAATGTAAAATAGATTAATGAATAATAAGCACATGTACCCTTAGGCTTTGTATAGCATTTGGATAAGTTGGCATGTAATGCCTAAAAATTTCGATGTTATGAATAGTACTTTCTAGGATGTGAATAGTATTTCTCAAGACCCGAGTCACACAAATCTTACTGAATGGGAGTATTAATCATAATTTAATTATAGGTAAAATTTAGATTGAAAACAAAGTCATTTAAATGGTTAAAAATGACAATTAAGATTTTACAGTAGTGTTAAGAAAATAGTGACCTAATTTTATATGAATCGTAAAATATTCAATTTTTTCATAAAAAACTCTAGGATTAATACAACATGATACTCAAATATTCCAAATAGTACATTGGTACTAGAATTGGAATTTTTGGATATCAGGAAGTATTTTTACTAAATTGGGTAAAGTAAGAAAGTTAAGTTTTAATAATTTTCCTTAGTTTTTTGAGCTTGGCTTTTTAAAGGCTTATGGCAATTAGTTTAAGTGATTTTTAAGGGTTAAATTAGAGGTTAATAGAAGCAAGAAAAAGGGATAATTAGATTAAAAGGAGAAAATAAAGGATGTTGAATTAAAGTTTTCCATACATATATAAGTTAAAGTGGATTAATTTGGGTTAATGATGAAATAGTACTCCATCTACCTCCTTCCCTTATCTCTTTGGCTAATGGTTTTCCTCCATGAAAGCCCCCTATTTTTCTTCTTCCACCCTCAATTTAAGCACTCTAATCACTATTAAAGCCCAAAATTGAAGCCTCTATAGTCCTTAAACTTTAATTATAGTAAGAATTTCAATAAAAGTTGATAGATTTTCATGGTTTGTTTTCTCGATAAACAGTAACTTGATTTTGATCGAATAAGGTTTTTTGAACTTTGACATTTTTCTAGGTTTTCTAGGTGCCTAAGAGCACGTATATGAATTCAGTTTCTCATTTTAATCTGTATTTGATTTTATACAGATTTGTTTCATAACGAGCTTATTTTTTTTGTTGTAGAGCAAAGTGAGAGGAGCAAAGGCAAAGGTTAGAAGAAGGCATAATCAAGCTTGTTGGTGCATTTTGAACTCTAATTAAGTGTAATCAATGAAGTTTAATGTGTATGGGTATGTGCATTTATGTTAAAGTGTATGTGTTAGTGTATGTAAATGTGCTAATTAGCATTTAATGGTGCTAAATGCTAAGGGATCATGTTATGTTACTTTATACTTATGTATTATGATCTTAGAAATGTTTGAATAAATGTGGTAGATGCATAATGCATGTTAGCCGAATGTTTTATAGTGCATGTATGTATGTTTGATGATGCTCATGTACACATAAGAGGATGTATGTTTATGAATGGTGTTAAATAAGCATGAGATTATGTAATGATATATGGAAATTAATCAATTTAGTGTAGTGTGTGCAAATGGATGTATGGCCAAATGGCCTAAAGAGTTGGTGTGTGTATGTTATGGATTATGCATACATATGGAGTCAATTTCTTATAAATGATGTCATGTGGCTATGAGTGTTTTATGATATATATGAGAATGCTTACACGTATTATTAAAGTGTTGGAATATATAGTAGTGAAATGGATTATCATTCATGGTTGAGATATTTGAAGTGAAAGATGTTACAATTTTGTACATCATAATGATATAATGAAGTATGCTTAATGAGCTTTATGGCTAAAGCTTGCAATATATGTTATGAAGTGATGACAGTCATGGATACATAACCAAAATAAGTATGATGTTTATGAGAATGATATGATGGTATAATTCATGTTAATTTTCTAATGAGTATGTGTTCATGTTATGTAACATGAGTATATGTACTTATGTAAGCATGTGGAGATATGTATAATTTTGTGTGTTATATGCGTATGGTGAAATATGATAGGTATCTAAAGATTAATATCTTTCCTCAGTTGGTCATTAGTTAGACAAACCTTTTTTAAAAATTTACTTAAGCAACTAAAAATGGTGAAACCAAAAATAATTTTTTGATTAGCCCATACAAGTTAACAACCTAGATTGGATAGATTGATCGATCAACTAGAGGTTTAGCAGTTGCTAGGGTACTTCTATACATAATGTCTTGACCTATGGGTTTTATGTTTATTTTTATGATGTATGGGTCTTATAATGATATGTCTAGGCTTTTGTAGTCCTAATGACCCTCAGGCCTGGATTGTTGGGCTTTTATAGTCCTTATGACCTTCAAGTCTGAATTTCTAGGCCTTCGTGGTCCTAATTGCCTCAATGGCTCGAGTTTCCCCATTATCTACTATAGTTATGTGTTTTCTTTTGTATGGGCATAAAACATGTTTAATATTAAAGTTTACATTTAAAAGGTTAATATTGATATTCAATATAAATGTTGGATGATTTGTTTATGATAAGGTGCATACTGTATAAAGTTTGAGGCATACGCATGTATCCTGCTTATTTTAAATATTACATTATAGGAACATATAACTGCATTTTTCCTTACTTTCAATATACATATATGAGTGTGAAATGTGTGTGCACTTAAATTTCCTTGATTATACCACTAAGCAAATTCACTTAGAGTATTATTTTATTTGCGATGCATAGGTTAAAGAACTAGATTAGAGTCAAAGCCTTAATATCTATTGCACATCAAGAGAAGAATACTTTTTGATATTTTTTCATTCTGTATATATATATTATGTGATGTAATTAAGTAGTGGCACTTGTACATAGTATGAAAGGGATTGGACCTAATCTAGGATGTAAATGTACTTTTAAAGCAAGTTTAAACTGTATTTTATGTTTGTACGAAATATCTTTTTATGGTGTATTGATTAGATCATCTTGATGTTGTTGGATGGTCAAGAGGACCAATTTGAGGTTGAGATGTTGTTTGTGATATATAAAATGATTGTTTAAAATTGTAGGTTACTAGTCTTTTTGGGACAGTGTCCTAGTATAGCTATTATGCTGCCAGATTTTTGACATAAGGATTCCTAAAACCATTTTGTAAAACTTATAAGCAAAATTTTATTTTTGCACAATTTTAAAAGTTTAACATAAAATTAAATGATATCAAAAAGGGTTTTTAAATTATAATGGATTTTAAAGAAAGTAAGACTATATGACACTTTGTGTCTCACTCCTTAATTGGGTCTGCCAATCGGATATGGTAAGAGGTGTCACATTAAGTGGTATTAGAGCTAGGTTTAGGCATTCCTCGATGTTTAAAGGTTATATATAAGTGTCATAGATTTAGAAACATACACAACATGACCATATGATATTAAGGCTTATAATTTATTCTTTGTCTCATAGATTAAGGATGAGTTCACCTACACCACATAGTGATAAAGAAGTCAAGAGCCATACTCTAACGACTATTAATCACGGGGCCATTAGGGTGGAGACTATTTCTAAAAGTGATACTAGGCAAGCATTTTTAGTGATTCAAGTGCCTCCTATTTTTCTTAAGGAGATGTAGGATTAGTTGAGACTAGCCACAACCATAGCACCATCACTACCTCTACTAATTCATTAACCGCTATTACTACCTCAAGCTCTCTAAAAGACATATCTTGAAAGGATTAAAAAGATAAGGGCTAAAGACTTTAAAGGTAAAAAAGTAGTAGTTGCTAATATGGTATAATACTAGTTGGATAGGACTATTTGGATCATGTAACAACTAAAGGGTATTCCTAAGGAAAAGGTCATCTATGCAACCTCTCTTCTACAAGAGGAAGCTTTTAAGTGGTAAGATGCCTTGATTGAGCATAAGAATGAAGTAGATGTGACATGGGATTTCTTCTTGGAAGAGTTTTATTAGAAATATATTACTAAGCACTACCTAGACACTATAAGGCAAGAGTTTGTGGATCTCAAGCAAAGTCAGAGGTCTATACTAAAGTATGAGAAGGACTTCACTATGCTGAGTCAATATGCCAAGGATATGGTGTAGACAAAAGTTAATAGGTGTAAGAGGTTTAAGAAGGGGCTTAATGTAGAGATCAAGTTGCATAAAGCTTTTATAAAGATTAGAGTTTTCTCTGCATTTGTAGTAGCTTATCATGTTACAAAGGAGCTTTAGAAGAAGAGATAGGATCAGCTAGTGTAGCTTAGCACATAGATAGGAAGTTTAAGGGAATTTAGTTCGTGGTACCACAATAGACCTAGAGGTAAAGTCAGTCATAAAAACAACAACAAGGACTTCAAAGTAAAGCAAAGCAGTAACAGTCTTAAGTTGTTAGTGCTTTAGTATCCATAGCTTAGAATAATTAGCTACCTAAGTGTTATATATGCCATAGGAGACATAGAAGGGAGTGTTAGAGATTAAGGCTAGAAGTCTATTTTGGGTGTAGTTTAGCAAGTCATTTCATTAGAGATTGCTTAATGTAGCTTAATAGTGAACAAGGATCCACACCTATTACTACCAGAGTTTAGAGAAGGGATTGACGAGAGAGGATAAGTGGTACTCAAAGAGTTAGGACAGAGAGTAGAGTAGAGCCTAGAGCGCTTGCCAAGCAATATGCCATTTAAGCTAGAGAGAAGGCTAATTTGCCTAATGTTATAGTGGGCACCTTTCTTCTCTTTGGTTCTCATGCTTTAGCATTGATTGGTTAGAAGCCTACACACTCTTGCATATGCACTACATAGGCATAAGATCAGGTGTTAGCATAAGAAATCCTTAAAATAGAAGTTATGGTTTGCAACCCTATAAGTTAGCATGTTATTGTGAACAAGGTTTACAAAGAATGTCCCTTAATGGTGCAATGACATGAGTTTTTAGCTAATCTAATTGAGCTACCCTTTGTTAGGTTTGATTTGATCTTAGGCATGGATTGGTTGTCCAAGTATCAAGTAGTTATAGATTGTAGGTAGAAGTGGATATCTTTTAAGGTTGATAATGGGACAGATATCACAGTAATGGGTGAGAGGATAGATTTTCTGTCCAATGTCATATCAGCTATTACAGCTAGGTGTATGTTAAGAAAAGGTTGTTAAGCTTTCATAGCTCATATGCATGATACTAGTAAAGGAGAGCAAGATACAAGTCGTATGCCAATGGTGTCAGAATATGAGAATGTTTTCTTGAAAAGTTGCCTAGTTTACCACCAAAACAAGAACTCGAGTTTGCTATAGAGACTTTTTCTAGCACTGTCCTAGTATCTATAGCTTTATATAGGATGGCTTTGATGAAGTTAAAGGAATTAAAGATTCTATTACTAGAATTCCTTGATAAAGGTTACATAAGGTCGAGTGTGTCATATTGGGGAGCACTACTTTTGTTTTTAAAGAAGAATAATAGTTATAGACGCTAGGTTTCTGGGGCTCCCATGTTCAAATTGCCCAATGATGAAGAAAAGGACTAAGTTTTAATGAATGAGGATGTTAACATCCAGTTCAAGGATCTTAAAGTTTTTTTAAAATTTTTGAAAACTAAAAGTCTCTGGTCGACTCAAAAAATCATGTAGTGTGACTTCGAAATGCAAGAAAAATAGGCATCAGTGTTAGGCATCAGGCTTAGGCCACACAGGGGGTGCAAGGGGCTTAACACCCCCCCCCCCCCCCACAGTATAGAGAAATTTTTTTAAGAAAAATCAATTAAAAATACGAGTTTTTCATTCCATTGTTTGAGGTAAAATAATGCCATTTTCGATGCCAAAACAACCACTTTTGCTTAGCCAAAATAACTATTTTCAATTACCAATACGATGTTGTTTTGTATTTAGGTCTCAAAAAGTTTTTTCCTTTATGGTTGGTGAAAATGGCCATTTTAATTGGAAAAATGGCCAATTTTCACCAAAATAGTTTGAAATGGCTGTTTCCACAAAATTGCCATTTTACCCTTGAAAATGGCTGTTTTAGCCCTAAAAACGGTCGTTTTCGTCGTCAAAATAGCCATTTTCCACCTCATATTTTGTTGTATAAAAACCCAATTTTGTACCTTTTGGGAGTTGGCTCTTCTTGAGTTTGGTGTATGAAAAAGATTAAGATCACTTTCAAAACACCATTTTTTACAATTTCAGAGGATTTTCAATGCAAGTTTTTATTCGTTTCAAGATCATTCTTCCTTAAAGCAATTATACATGGTGAGCCAATCAATTTTTTTCCTTTTTTTCTTTTTTTTTTCTCATTTTTTTTCTCTCTCTTCTACCTTTCTACTATATCTGTATATTATTATGATTGTTGTGGCATTTTTTGAATTTTTTTACATTGTTATTGTCTTTGTGGTTTTTTTATTTTTATTATTCAGTTATCTCCCTTTTTTGTCTTATGCATTATTTTTTATTCATCTATTTATTTTCAATACTAATGTTCTAATTTTGTTGTGATGTGAGTTATTTGATATGTTGGGAGTTTGTTAGATTTATCCCTTTTTTTCCTTTTTAATTGAACACAAATGAAGTTACATTTTGGATGCTTTTGATGTAATTTTGTGCTTATATTATTAGATTGTATTTTAGGTGATTTTCATGTAACTTATTTTATTTTTATTTTTGGCTTAACATGTATTTTAGGTAATTCCCATGTAATTTATTTTTCAACCTGATTATTTCCCTATAGATTTCGTGAATGTTGTAATAGGTAGAAAAATGATTTTTACATGCCATAAAAAATAACCAAATTGTTTTATATATAATTAATTGATGTTTTTCCTAATGAAATGGGTTTTTTTTTATTTTTCCTTAATAAAAGACACAAATAATAAAGTCAATTTTCTAAAATAAGCATGTGAGAACCAAAGTTCTCAAAATTATCAATCGCTCGATTTAGTCACCAAATCATTTTATATCTAATTGACTGGTGTTTTCATAATAAAGTAGATTTTTATTTTTCTACAATAAGAAGACAAACAATAAAATCCATTTTCTAAAATTAAGCATGTGAGACCAAAGTTCTCAAATTAATTCATTGCTCGATTTCATGTATGAAATTTTAATTTCAAGCACTTTATTTGTTTTTATAAATATGTATTGCTATCCTTTTAGGTGAATATGTGATTTAGTTTAGTGCTAAAACCCACTAGAAGGAAATGGATAATATTATAAATTGAAATTAAAATTTTGCATTAACTTGAGGCATAAATAAGAGTAGGGTTTTGAATCGCTTTGGTTTTAGCCCTATAAGGTATTTCCCAGCTTTATCCCAATGGTGACTCCTACTTTGTGGTTCCTAACTCACTCTTTCTAAGCCAATCGGATAAGAACAATTTAGGATTCCTTGAATCTACTTCTCATCTTTCAAGACTCAAGAAGTGAGATTTAAGTTAAGTCCTTGATTATTTTGGTTCCATCAGCCTAATGGGATGCAAACAGTGGCGACTTCACTAGGACACCATGAGATTATGCTTTAAAAGTACCTCAAATTGATATGAAACTTTATGTTTTGAATTTATAATATTATTTTCTTTGAAACTACATCATATGCTAGAGCCTTAGAATAAGTTAGGTGTCCCTCTCTCACCTTGATGTCATTCCGAAGCATGAACCCATTTTTATTCAATTTGAAAGACTGTTAGAAATGACATAAAATCTAAGCCTCATGCCTATAAGGTATATGAAATGGTGAACCAATCAATTGTATGCTCATGATGAGATAGACCCATTATAGAGGGACTATACTTGGATGACTATAACTTGCATGACCTAACCATGAGCCCATGTAATGACTAATAGCAACTTCCCCTAGGATTCTCGGTTAATGATACATTGTGTGCTATGTGGGCTAATGTATGTGAAATATGGCTTAGTCATCTTGAAATGCTATTAAACCTATTGGGCCTTTTCTAACTAGAATGGGCTAGACCCTGCATTTTGACTTGATTAAACATATCCAACATATATAGGCCAAATATCTTGCATGCACTTTTTAAATATGGGAGAAATAATGTTCAACTATCCATCATTCATTATTCAAACTTGTTAAGGCCCCTGATGTCCCACAGGGAAGCCCTCTTAGGAAAGAGCATGTTGACCTTATGTGTGGGAAGTGATAAGGTTGGAAGGCTCTTGCTTGTGTTTGTTATTATACATATTAACATGCATATGCATTTTATGCATTCACATGCATCTCATTCATCATTTTTAACCCTTTGTCTTACAACTATCATAGATCCTCGGGCCATCTGGGTACATGGGTTAGATGGAAGGATAACTCGATAAGAAGTCATCTCTACTACTTATAGCTAAGTAGACATGGTAGGGGAAGGTAGTTCCTTAATTTCAGACTTTGAAGCCAGGATGGACCAAAAATTTGAAGAGTTTGAAAGGAAAATGATAACCATGATCTCAAGGGCAATTTACCAGGCTTGCTTTGTAATGCCTGTGCGTTGAGACTCCGTGAACAATGCTACTGGGTTTAGGAAGTGTGCCTGGGGTATCGAGTCACTTGCATGAGAATCAAGGCAATATAACTAGTCATTAATCTTTGAGGGGCTTTAAATTGATGAAAAAGGCAAAATTTAAAAACTTAGCAGAACCAATAATTCATTTCAAGCTGTAAACTAGTGATATGTGGGGTTAAATTGAGTCAAGCCGAGAATGACCCGAGATGTACCTAGACAGACCCAAAAATATCATACCCTTAAGCTTAAAAATTCCCCTGAGTCCATTAGTGAAAGAATTTTTGAATTTTGAGGTCATTTGCAAATTCTTGTAATTTTCGAGGTTGGCATAAAAATTGAGGCAATCTAAAAACTATCCTATCAATGATTTGGCCGTAAAAATTTATGAGCATGTAGAGGGTATTAAATGAGGAATTTTAAAATAAACAACATAATTTTTTTGAGGTCCCTATGATTTTTAATAATTTTTTAAAGTCTTTGCCAAAATTGAGCCGTTTTAGGATGGTTTAGGAGGTTATGGGACCCATTCATGCTAAGCTAGCTAGCCTAAGGCCATTACACTTATTAAATGCACCAAGCCATGTGGCAAAATCCACTCATAACCTCATAAATTTCCTTTCTCTTTTCCATCTAGAATCGATGCCATCTTTAAGAAATCTCTCCATTTTCATGCTCTTCTTTAGCCTTTTTCAAGCAACAATTGTCACCTAAATTCATTATCATATGTTAGGGTAATTGTAGAGAAAAAATTGAGGCAAAAAGTAGTTCTCAATAATTGATTAAAATTCAACAAAGGGAGCAAGGTCAAAAGGCATTTCTAGTAGAGGTAGCAAGCATTTAAGGTGAGTTCTTCATAGTTTTCATTGGTTTCTAAGGGATTTTGAATGGGAATAGCTACCTATGAATGCTTGGAATCCTAATGAAGAGTGTGTGTATGGTTTTAAGGGAAATAGAAAGGATAAATGGCTTAAAAAGAGGGCTAACTTCCATGAAGCCTAGGTTGGAATTTTATGGTTTGAGGGCTTAAAGTTAGTGGAAGTTCATCTCTTGTAAGCCAAGGTAAGTGAATTCAATCATTCACTTCATGCCATGTGAATTTTGGTGGGTTTTACGTGGAAATTAGATATGGAAATGCAGAGTAGATTGAGTATAATGTACAATCAAATGAAGGGATGGTGATATATAGTCTAATTACATGATGAATGAATGCCTTGGATATTGATTTGATGAAAAAGAACATTGATGATGTTGAAACTCAACATCGCCAAGAGCTTTGGGGCATACATGTGTATGTATAAGGCTTGAGCTATAGTTTAAGGGTGTGTATAATTAATTGAGTATATTTGGCAAGTATATTTGATCTTTGAGATGCTAGACTTATATGGTATGGTGTAAAGGTGTGTTAGCCGAGAGGTTGGTGGAGACTATATCTAGTGTATGGCCTTATACTTTAGGGGAAAAAGGAATATATGGTCATAATTGTGATTAGGCTATGAATAAAGGCACGAATGTGTGATGGTAAATAAGTGAATGTATAATTAAGGATATTAATGAGCTATAGCTGAAGCATGTGCTATGGATAAACTATCTTAGATGGCATAAAAATGTGTATGTATATGTATAAATGTGTTTAAGTTATGGATGAAAGCATGAATGTATGATAGACACTAATAAAATGTATAATTAAAGCTATTAAATAGCCATGACTCAAGAGAGAAGTCAAATAAAATGAAATGGAAACTTCGGCAATATATGTGTTATGATTATGTGTAACATAGCATGATAAAATGGGCCTTTATA
>CANXYI011155016.1:0-10015 GCA_948208565.1 Hura crepitans | reverse complement strand
TATTATCTCATTTACCATACACATACATATTAATCACACACACACACACAAACATTTCCCTTTTGACATACCATTTGCCTTTAAACCACACACACACATGCATATTGCTTTAGCATCCTTTCTTTATAAATTCATGGTTATTATCTTGCCTCATCTCACATACATATTTAACATTCATAACCACATGCATATACATATAGTGTAGCATTTCCATACAAACACACACATATTCACACAAATGCTATAACATTCCATACACAATGCATATTTCATCAAATTCACTTATAGTAGACTCTAGAGCACTCTAATTATGCCTCTGAATCCTTTTCTTTCTCTCCCTTCAAAAATTCCTTCACTTTAACTATAAACATAATATGGTTTGGCTTAGAAAAATTCTACAAAAATCTTCACATCTCTAAACTAAAATCTATTTACATATTCATTATCTACACCTTAAATACTACCTAATAAAACAATAAAACCTTAAAGTAACCCACTTATTCTCTAAATGGTCATTATTCACCAAGTTTTAAAATCTTTCCATAAAAGCAATCTTATTCAAGGGACTATAGAGGTTAAGATAAAGGTTTTAATTTGAAGAAATCACTTGAATTTATGAGTGAAAGGAAGAAAAATGGGAGTAGCTATTATGTCAGCCAAGGGAGAAAATGGAGAGGAGATCTTTTATTACCATACATATGCACACCTCATAGCCTTTTTATATTATGAGGGTATATTGCCATGATCATGCCACGTTGTGATCAAATGGTCCCGATTAATCTTATTTACATTTTAAGCTTTAAAAATGATAAATAAATCATGGAGTTCTCAAAAATCATGCTTTTAGTGCCAAAAATTAACAAACTACTTCATTAAAGGACCCTTAAAATCATGAGTCAAAATTCCAAAAGGAACTAGGTTAACTATTCACTCGTATAGTTAAGAAATTTCGATTAAATATCAAATGAGCTCAAAAAATTCCAATTCCTTCACCATTAAACTATTTAGAATTTTTGACCTTGAGGGTATGCTATTTTCATGTTTGTCTAGGCACATCCTAGGCATTTTCAAACACGATCCAAACTAAGGTCACTATTCACTAGATATCAAAGTGAAATAATTTATTTATTCTGCTAAATGTGTAAATTATTTCATTTTCATTGTTATATTAGCTATTAAAGTTTTATGACTAGTACTCCCTTTTTGGCCTCCTCAGTGTGACTCAGTTAATTAGGAAACACTATTGATGCTTCTTGAAGTACTATACATGAAACTTAGAATTTCAAACATTACAATTCTTCCCCTCTTAAGAAATTTCATCTTAGAAATTTCTTTGGTACACAAATGATATCATTGATCTTCCATTCATATTCTAATCTCTTAAGTGACATTCTCAGTCCAAGTTCATTTTCATGGTACCTTTATTTATAGCATTATTTCATTTCTATATGTCTTAACTTCTCTCACTAGGATTGGTATTACTTCCTTTTCATGAATTAACTCTTTTTTTTAGAGATTCCACATTGATATGACATGAAAGGGTTTAAATCTATATTCCCCCTTAACATAAAGACTTGAGAAATATCATGTATTTACTATACTTTTAGTATTACTACTAGTCAATCTATTGCTGATCCTATATATCCTATAATCTCATGTAGGCCAATAAGTATCAACTCATCTTACTCCATTTCTCAAATCAAAACATAACCTATTAAGGTGGTATCTCTAGGTTCACTTTATTACTATCTCATGTTTGATGTCTTCTTATTCACATTAGAATAGGATTCTTATTGATCCATCATGGACTCTATTCATATTCCAGTCATTTATCCTTTTTTCAGCTAAGTGGTGTTGTACATCTTTCTTTATACCATGTTTCATAAGAACTAAGCCTAGGTTGGCTTAATTACTATCATTTATTACAACTCATTCTCATGTTCTTATGCAATATTACTTAAATAAATTATCTTAAATGATATTAAAATTATTTTTAATCACCAATATTTTCATCATAAAACTCTTAATATCCATTCTAAAGTCACAGTTAAGTGGGACAATTTAGAAAGAATTTAACTTCTAGCTTTCATACATTTCACAAATAAGACATCTCACTTTTGGCCATCAATTATATGGCTTTATGTCAATATATCTTCATATACATTTAGACCATGTTATATAAGGAGTAGTCATGCACTCCCAATAAGATCTCTTCCTTAGTCGTCTCTATATTTTACAATCAATACATTGTAATGATCTTTATATTAATCTATTTTAATTTCCAATTCCTTGACCTTCCCCTTTTTGACTTAACTCACCTTATGTATACGTCTTTCATTGTATTAAATCAAGTTTCAGCTACTATTCTAATAACACTACCCCATCATCTGTATATTGGAATCTAATATTCACTCGAGTGATCTCTCAGTCAACTTTTTGTAAATAAAAAGGTATCTATAATTCTTACAATCATGCAAACACAACTTTTCTTACCTAACTAGTTGTGTCTCTACTTCTTAAAGGCAACAACACTTACTACAAATCCCCACTTCATAATTCTTCAAATGGTTTCAGTTGCCATGAGGCATATACTGTCACCTTTATACTTAACATTAACATAATTCCAAGTTTATGATGAAATATATATCTATACACATCCAATTTCCCTTTTCAATTTAAGATCTATATTAGAATAAATACTTTAATTCATATCATTTTTAACTCATTAAAACCTTTATAACTTCACACAGCTCACATCTATTTATGATAACTACCTCATTAGATTAACAATTGTATATTATCTCTTGGTAACCATTTTGTAACAACCTATAGGTTCCTAGAAACTTACAACCTTTATATCACTCTTAGAGTTTCTAGTCTATCCTAATTCCTCTTATCTACTTCCCCTCTTAAGACACCAAGTAGGGGTTCCTTGTATCCCTACATCCTAGTTCTCTAGTGCCTTATTGTTCCTTATTACTCAACACTTAATCCTTATGCAATCTCATAATAGCTCTATATTTCTAACTTCACTATAAAACTAGTTCCATCTATGTCTAGGGGTATCATCTTTCTATTTGAATCATCTCACTATAACTTGCACTATCTATTATCCCATTCCCTCGACTACCATCTCATTATTCACTATTATTGGTATGCCTTAATAATTCCCTTTATATCTGGGCTAAATGCATGTCATGCTCGAACTACGGTTATATATTTGTAATGATAAATGTAGTATGAAGGATAAAATGCAAGTATGTATGATGTCAATATGCAATTTATATTGGTAATACATAACCTATCCCTAATGTTAGATTATTATCAAGAAAGAAAATAGCCTTCATCTTTAGGGATATTGATAGACACCTTAGGAACTTGAACTCTCTTAACAACCACAATCTCTACTTTGACATACTTTACTCACTTTCTACTTTCCACTCCACTTGAAAATCTTACCCATCTCCTCATTCAACTTTATTTCCTTAAAAATTCTCTACTCTCTCTATTCATCTTTCTCTACTCTCTTATGTCCTTCATGATACTAATTTTCAATACATCATACATATTATTGAAACATTTTGTAATTACTTTTCTCCAACATTCTTTTAGAACACCTTTATCATCTCTATTAGATCTTCCTTACTATGAACATAATTCTTCTTTTTGTTTATACTCTTTTTAAGTATTTACCTTATCTAGTATTAGATTGCAATTGTTTCCCCTCAGTGGATATCTAGACACCTTTGAATTATTAGGTACTATATCTTTGAATGTATTACCCTTTTATCTTAATCTTTTTCATATGAAAGGTTATTTGTACAGCTTAAAGCTAAAGGCATATTTATTTTACTCACTTAGTATATTCACTAATACATAAGACATCTCCTAGTTATGATAGCCTGGGTTCAAGACTTCCCAAAAAGCTAGCTACAATCATAACTCAATCATTACCCTCCTTATATTAAAGCTATTACTATTTCCTAGCGAATGGGATAATCTCCTATATCTTAACATGACACAAAAATTATTACTTAATAGTTTATGGAACTAAAATTCTCCATAAAAAGTTCGAGATTAGACTTTTCCTTCAAGTATGTAAGTAAACCTCACAGTCTTAGCTATTCATCTATCATTTCCCCCTTAAGAAATCATTGCCTTTAACATTTCCATCCTTTCAAGGGTCTTTCCTAGCCTACCTAGGGCTATTATAACTATATACATAAGGGAGAAAGAGGTATCTAAGCATTTAACACAACAATGTATCGGTAAACTATCTCTCTCTTCGAGAGAAGTATGTTTACTCATCTTTTTTTTACTTATAAGAGAAACATTTATCAGCCGACAACATTATGGCTAATGTCAAAATACACCTCTAGTCTGATGGCACTCATGCATCTTTCCACCTAGAATCACCTAAACCTACTATGAGACCACTAAATTTAATGCCTAGTACCTAATCTATTGTTAAATTGAATAAAAGATGTCACTTCTCATAGGTCACCTATCCTTGGCCTACTCCATCTACTCATATTTTACTATATATGAGATAATATTCTTCCATGCACAATTATTACCCTTGACTAAGGTAATTTAGCTTTCTTTAAATTCTCTTATAAGTTAGCTTGTAACAAAAATCTGACAGTGTAATGGTTGACCTAAAGAAAAACAAAAAATTCAACTTACTAGAAAACACTTCTATAACTGCAATATATCATCACCCCATCAACTGGATCCTTCTGATCCTTCATAACATCCTTAATACTATCAAATTCCAATGGTGTCTCAAAAATAATATCATATAACATCATCTCAAGCAATATCACAATAATGCTGCCTTAAATGATATCATCACATAGTTTACATATTATTAGCCATAAACATACATAGATCATATATTTTACAATCAAACTCATTATATTAGGCATTCATAACATTTATAATCAAACTAAATTATACAAAACTCACTTAGCTAATGGGCCTATATCCTTATCCTATACATGAGTACCACTAGCCTAACTTATAAACACATAGGTATTAGATGTATATCCAGCTAGAAAGTCTCTTGCTACATTGCTACTTGAGATTGTATTGCTCTCTATTATCTAATACCTGGGCATTAAAAAAATCAACACATTGAGTATACACTAAGTGGTGAATTTAATGAAATATGTATTGCATCATATAGCTATATCACCTAAACTAGCAAAGTGATTCATTCTTGTAATAATATTTTTTTGCCTTTTTAAATGTTTATACTTATTAATTATTTAATTCATACCAATTCTATAATATCCATGTTCAAGATAATTGTATTACAATAATTAATTAAAGTTACTTATTCCTTATCAATTTAATTTCAATTCATGTGATAATATCTTTGTAGCATTTCCTCTATGTTAGCCAAGTATAACCTATTATTTTATTTTATTTATTTTTTTGTATAACATTTTATTATTTGTTCATTTAGGTTTATCATATTATCTTTACCTCCAACATATCATTAAATTTATCTAATTTCTTATCAGCTAGTTTCTAGTAATAACATGTTCTATTGTTATAATCATATTTTCATTATACCATTTGCCATTCTCTTAGAGCCATACTCAGTAGACAACTATTCAATGTTAGATAATAAGATCTATCTTATAGGTGGCCCATATTATGGACCTCGACATTTGTACACACCATATCCATTCGATAGCAAGGATAAGTTCTTAGGAACCTCTCAATACTAGAATTATATGGATCAGACCAAATAGACATCTAAATAAGTGGCATAATAGGGATAAGCCCTAATAGACCTCCCACTATCAACATGGGTGGATAGTGGGGCTTAGCCCTAGTAGACCTCCCAATATCCAAAGCTATAAGGATAGTTGGGATCAACCGTAATGGACTGCTTTATATCTAAAAGTGTACAGGGCTCTCATCAAAACTTCGATGGCTGTACCTACCAAAAAATAGCCAATGGTCTATAGGAACTAAGGCTTTTAACAATTACTAAATCCCTAGTTGATCGGTCAACCTATCCAATAAGTGGTTTAGTTAATATGGGTAATTATACCACATTTCTCTATTCATCACTCATATTTACTCTCTTTACCACTTTCAGTTCATTCATTATTATTTCATAAATTTTACAATAGTTTCATAAAAGCTAATCATTATGTTCCCACATTTTCAATATACCCATTTCATAATCATTAACTATCTCACATCTCATCTCATATGAGTTATCAAATGCTTATTTTATTTGAATCTTGTATTACAAATACCCATATTATCAATGAATCATATCTCATTTTGCCATGCCAATTCATAACTACTGATATTTGTTAATATCACTTTTAAGCTTCTTAGTTCAATCATAGTTCCATACACACTTGCTCATTATGACTTCATAAGCACATTCTACTGGTCTACTTATCTTTGTTTGTTGGCAATTATTCCATATTTTACAATCATTGTCATATGGTACATTATTGTATACATTCATACTAGTTAAACCATTATTCTTTCGATATTAGGGCTTTGTATTATATTATCTCATTTGACCATTTCCATTATCTTACCACATAATAACAAACTGTGCATAGCATTATCCTCTATGTTTTATCACTTATGTTTAAATCAAGTATTTATATTATTATTTCCATATGCTATTACCATGCCACCATGCCACATTACTCACACACTCCCATTATTAACTTCTCATTAATCCATTAACAATAACCATATACTTTTAAAATCATACAAACTTTGTTTCCCTTGAAATAAAAAATATATACCATATGTCTATTTCTCACAACATTCGACCACTACATAAAAATACACATACACCAAATTTTTTATTAGTTTTACATTCTAACCATACTCATTGCTTGATTATCATCTCATTTACCCTACACATGCATATTAATCACACATACACACTTATATCCCTTTTGACATACCATTTGGCCATACACTTCACACACACATGCACATTATTTTACCATCCTTTCTTTATATATTCATGGTTATTAACTTTACCTCATCTCATAAACACATTTACCATTGATAACCATATGAACATACACATATTATATCATTTCCATGCCCATATGTAGTCAACCAAATGCTACAACAATTAATACATAATGTGTATTTCATCAAATTCACATATAGTAAAACCTAAAGCACTCTAATTATGCCTCTGAATCCTTGTCTCTCTCTCTGTTCAACAATTCCTTCACTTTGACTACAAACATAATAAGGTTTGGCTTAGAAAATTCTACAAAAATCTACACATCTCCAAAACTGAAATATATTTACATATTCATCATTTACACTGCAAATGCTATATAATAAAAATATAAAACCTTAATGAAAACTACTTACTTTCATGATGGTTACTATTCACCAAGTGTTAAAAATCTCTCCAAATAAGCAATCGCATAGCTTTTTCTTAGAAGAATCATGTTTAAAAGATTATGAAGGTCGGGATAAAGGTCTTAAGTTAAATAAATCAGCTAAATTTATGGGTAAAAGAAAGAAAAATGGGAGGGGGAGAATAGTACCAATGGCATAAGCCATTGGAGAAAAATTTTAGGAGGAGGAGATCTTTTGTTACCAAACATATGCACATACCATAACATTTTTATTTTTTGATGGTGGATGGCCATGATCATGCCATATGGCGATTGGATGTTCCTAATTAATCCTATTTACATTTAAAGCTTTAAAAATGCAAAATATAACTTAGAGGTCTTTAAAAATCATGTTTTTAGTGCCAAAATTTAAAGAACTACATTATTATTGGACCTCTAAAATCTCAGGTCAAAATTCAAAAGGAAACTAGGTTAACTATTCACTCATGTAGTTAAGAAATTTCAATTAAATATCAATTGGCCTTAGAAAATTTCAATTCCTACACCATTGAACTATTTAGACTTTTTAACCTTCATGGTATGCTATTTTTAGGTTTGTCTAAAGAAATCTCAGGCATTTCCCTATACGATGCAAACTAAGGTCATTAGTCACTAGATATTAATGTGAAATAATTTATTAGTTCTATTAAAAGTTCTAATTATTTCATTTTAATCATTGTCTTGCTCATCAAAGTTTTATGACTAGTATTTCCTTTTGGCCTTATCAGTGTGATCTAGTTACTTGAGAAATACTATTCATGCTCTTAAAAATACTATCCTTGTAATCAAGAATTTAAAGTATTATAGTTTTTATTCTAGGGTTGCCTTTACCATACTTAGAGTAACTTAAATACCATTAGCATATGCTATGTGCCCTAAGAAAGACATCTCATTGAGCAAAAACTCACACTTACTTTGTCAAATAACTTTTTATCTCTTAAGGATTATAAAATAATCGTAAGTTATTGCTCATGCTTATCTTTATTCTTATGGTAAAGCCAAATATAATTGACAAAAATGACCATAAAATAATTTAGATAAGGATGAAAGACTCGATACATGAAATCCATAAAAGCTGTAAAAGCATTAGTAAGCTTAAATGGCATTGCCTAAAAACTCATAGTGCCCATAATAAGTTCTAAAAGCAACTTTAGGCATATTTATCTCTTTCACCCTCAGCAAATAATACCCTAATCTCATATAAAAAAATCTTAGAGAATACACCAGCTCCTCTAAGCTAATTCAACAAATAATCATTATGAGGCAAAAAATACAAATTCTTAACTATAGTCTTGTTCAGCTATCTCTAATCCACACATAACCTCAAGGATTGATCTTTTTTTTTCATAAAAAACTTTGATGCTCTCTAAAGGGAAATACTAGGCCTGATAAAGCCTTTGTCTAACAACTTTTACAACTAAACCTTTAGTTCTTTCAACTTTATAGAAGCTATCATGTAAGGAGCAACTGAAACTGGTACTATGCCCAGTTATAATTCAGTCCCAAACTTAAGTTCCCATTTAGGTGGTAAACTAGGTAACTCATTAAGGAAAACTTTAAGAATTTCAAACATAATTAGGATCTAACTTACACCTAGTTCTTCCATCTTTATATTTATCACATGTGCCAAATAAGCTTCACACCTTTTCTGATTAATCTCATAACCATAGTGTCTGACATGACATGGGATAAGAAATACGCTCTTTCTCCCACAACTATAATCTCCTTGCCATTCACTTTTGTAAGGGTTATCCTCTTCTATCTATAATCTACTATAACATGATTCTCAGATAACTAATCCATACCTAAGATAAGATCAAACACATTTGAAGGTAACTCGATGAGGTCAATAGAAAACTCATATCTTTACACTATAAAAGGACATTCTCTATAGATTAGGTTGCTATTAAATGATGTCTTATATGATTGCTACTACAACATCAATATCTAACAACTCTTCTTTTAAATCTCGATCATAGGCCCATGCTATGATTATATAAGAATGGGTAGAACTCGAATCTATCAATGTTATAATAGTAAAATAAATGATGTAAAAAGAACTAACTATAACATCAATTGAATTTGTATCCTTCAAGGCTCTACTAGCATAATGATTTGCTAGTGCACAAAGCTTAGCTCTATCTTCATTTCTAATCTGGCCTTTTAACTACCTTTTGGCCTATAACTTTAATCCTATCTCCATCCTATGGAAGTAATGAGAGGTAAAGGCTAGAACTATGATTTAGTTATTAATCTCTTAGGACAATCTCTAACCAAAGGATAATTAGAACCATAACCATAATAGATTCTTTATAACATCTTCCAATAAGTACCCTTATATCTCCTTCCACAGTGCTTACATAATACAACTGGATGCCTAAAACTAGTGTTTGGGTTTCGACTTTATTTTCTCTCTAAACCTTAGTGAATGAGTTTGCCTTTAAGACTATTGTTACAACTACTTTACCTTTTTCTTCTTAATGACTTTAGGAGTAGAATTTGCTTGACCATGACTATAAGACTTCTTCTACTAGAAACTCTCCCTCTCTTCTTTTTATATCCCCTTTATAATATGAGCAGCAGCAACTAACATAGGAAATTCC
>CANXYI011154967.1:0-10922 GCA_948208565.1 Hura crepitans | reverse complement strand
GCTTAAAAGGGGAAGAAATGTAAAGCCTATGATTTTAGGCTCCAAGAATAGTGCCATAAGGTCTGAGAAGTATGCTTAGGTTGCTAGGTCACTTGCATGTAAACTAAAGTGGTGGCACTAGTTATGAAACTTTGAGGAGCTCTAAATTGATGAAAAAGTTGAAATTTAAAAATTTCACAAAACAAATAATTTATTTTAGATAGTAAGGAATGCAACTGTGTAATAAAATTTTTTTAAGATGTGATTGACCCAAGATGTGCCCTGACAGACCCAAAAATAGTGGACTCTAAAGCTTAAAAATTCCACTGGGTCACAAGTGAAAGAATTTTTGGATTCTGAGGTCATTAGCAAATTCTCAAAATTTTCAAGGTTAGCATGCAAAACGAAGCAATTTGAAAACTATCTTTTTGATGGAATTTAGCAATGAAAATTTATGAGCAAATAGAGGGGATTAAAATATGAATTTTAAAATGAACAGCATAATTTTTTGAGGTCTAATTAAATTACTGTGAATTTTTTAAATTTACCAAAAATTTGAGATGGTTTTCAGATTTTTGGGAAGTGTCGGGGCCACCCTTGTCATGTCAAAATGGGACCCACACTATGCCAAGTGGCCAAGGAGGCTTGCCAAGTGACAAACCTCACTTGACATGTGGATTTCCACTTGGAATGAAGAAAAATCTACAATAGTGACAAACCTACTATTGCTGATGCCAGGGGAGAAAAAAATTTGACCATAACTTTTTCATCTCTTCACTAAATAATGGTGATTCTAGTTGCTAAATTTAGCCTTTTCTATTAGGCACCACGAAGAAAAGGAAATAGGCAAAAAGGACAGCTCAATTTGGAGATAAAATTCATCAAAGGTCACTGGTTTAGACAATCCAGAAAGTTAACCATTAGATGAGTTTATGGCCATTTCTCCTATTTTCTTGGGATTTTTTTGCTACCATTTGATGCTAGAACATGCCTAACACCTGTGTAATTATGCACATGATATGTTTGTGGCAATTGGGTGGCAATTTGAAGTACACGTGGAGGGAGAAAAGTCATTATTGATGCTAGATAGTTTGGTGTTCTTGTGGATTCAAAGGACTTCTATCACTTGTAAGTTAATTTAGAGAATTTCTTTCATCTAATGAGGTGCATAAAATAATGAACAACAATTTAAAATGGCTGGAAAGTTGAGTTTATAGATAATTACTTTAATGTGTTGGTTGATTAAATGATTAATTAGTGAACTAGCGAGTAATGGTACAAAGAGTTTGGAAATTAGGCTTCATTTGCTTGTTGATTTTGGTGGGTATAGATGTTTGGCTTAGATGTATAATTACTAGAATATGAACAAAGGACTTATTGGCATGTTAGAGTAAGAATTATGGTAATTAGGATTGGAAAACATCGTGAAATGTATTTCCTTTGCTTATACCTGAGAGCTCTCATTAATGAATTCTATGTGTAATGATTAATAAAGGACTTATAAGTGTATGAACCTATGAGAATTGGCTTGAAAATGGGTATGTATATGTATAATTATGTTCATGGCATATATGTGTGGATGGATATTAACATATGGTGAAAATGGAATGAAATTATGTGTTACATTCATTATTACCCGAGAGTATATTGATGGGTAATATGGCATGTAATTTAGCCTATTGCAATGTTAGGCATATGAATTATAATTGTTAGATAATTGGTCATAATGTCCTTGAATTGAACAATGCATATGGCATAATGATATTTTAAATACACTTTGAGATTATATCCTTAAATGACTAAAAAGGTTGAACTAAAACTTATGGCAATGACCTAGAATCATTGCTTAAAAAGTGACTTAAAATGAACTATGAGAAATAAACTTAAACTTATGCCATTGGGGCTAGATTTGGATATAAGAATGTATGGCAATTGTGCCTATTGTTTAGCCTTAGAAGTGGCTAGATATGATTGGCCTTGGGCTTATAAATGTGCTGAATAAGATGTTAAAAACTGTGCTGAAATTAGACTTAAAACAGTCCCAGAAATGTGTCTTAAAAAGTGGTTCAAATGACTTGTAACTATCCGGTCGACCATTACTTGAACCAAAAATGTCGCTAGACAGAAAGTGTTAATTTCATCAGAATTAATGCTATGATAAATTATAACATATTAAACCATGTATATTGGTCATAATAGAACCTAATATTAATTTGGGATTTTTACCCAATAGAGTAAAAATGTGGCTATACCAAACTAGCTGTAAAAAAAATTATGTGATAAAATTTATAACTATCTATTATTACAACTTTAATATTATAAGAACACTCTTGATTAATAGATAAATTTAAAATGAGCTACTTGTCCCATTTTTTAGACCCCTACTAGATGGGTTTCCAGTCAACTTAGGATTTTTGCAGTTGCTAGTTGCTTATTGTTTAAGCAATGAGTCTTATTTGTGGCTGGGGAGACCTACGGGCTGATCTCCATTATGTCACATTCTTGATGATGTTTATTTATGGCTGTGGAGGCCTATTGGCTGATCTCCATTATGTCACATAGATGTTATTTATTTGTGTCTAGAGAGGCTTTATGCTGATCTCTTTTATGGCATATATGCTAGTGCAGCAGTGTAGGTTAAGAATAAGGACCACTGCATTAGTTTATTTTCCCTCTAGACCTAGTGTTTCTAAGTGTCTTCTTCCTAGTCAGGCCAGTGAATTGAATTAAGTGAATAATGAAAATGGTAATGAGAATAAAATTAAGCGTAATTAGATAATATTTTCTGAGGAATTAATAAAATACAGACTTAAGGGCATTTTGGTCATTTTACCTAAATGTTGTTAAATAAATTAGTTAAAGTAAAGTATGTATGTTCTGAATATTAATAACCAATTTAGATAATTTATGTGAGTCAAAAAGGTTATTTCATGACATATCAATGCCTTAGGGGTATTTTTGTAATTTAGCACCATGTTGTATAAATTGAATCAAATGACTTGGTAAACTTCGTTATTAGATTGCATCTATATAAAAAGATATAATACCATGATTTAAATGCTTTAAGTTCACCACTGAGTATCTTATATACTCAGCATACCAATTTTGGTGTGTAGGCAATCAAGAGCAGAATCTTGCCTCATGAAGCATGTAGATAGGAGTTCAAAGGATACTCTTAAAGGAATATAAAGTAAATGTTGTATAGTTTTGATATCCATGTACCTAGGTGGGAATTTGGTAAAAACCATGTATTTAAGCTCTATATATATGATGTATATAAGTAAGCATAAACTGTTGGTGTAAATATAATAGCATTATATATTTTCCTTGTGAATGGATGTTCAAGAATGATGCTTGTTAATGATATGAGCTTGAGGCCCTATATATGTATGCTTTTATAAATGGCCTAAGGCTTGTGATTGGTATTTGATAATTGTTGATGTCAAGCTTAGAATAGGGGACCAAATGGGTCTAGGAGTTATGGAATGTTTATAGAAGTGATTAAACAGGCTTTTGGAATTTTTGGATAGAGACCTAGATAGCCATTATGCTGCTAAAATTTTTGAAATTCTTGGTATGACCCGTGATTACCTGGCATTGACATTATTTGGATGAATATAACTTAAGTAAGGTATGAAACCAAAGAGAAATGAATTTAGAAGCAAAGTTAGTTAAACTGAGGTAAAGTAATGTGAGTTAAATGAATGATACTAGTGTCTAATGTTAGGATGGATAACCTAGGAGTGTATGCATCACCTATAGGGTTTCTCAGGGAATCTAGTAAGGGGTGTCACACTAACCACGTGAATATAGACATTCAAGTTAGTAATCCTATAGGGTAGAGTGTGACTGTGAACTGAGTGTATAGGTATTATCCTTTAGTTATTTATGAATAACTATTTCCTATTGATTTGATTGAGTTACCTTTCCATGAATTTGATGCGATCTTAGGAATGGATTAGTATCTAAATGTCAACCAGTAGTGGATTGTAAAAATAAAAAGCTGAACTCCAGACTGTAAATGGATAGGTAGTGATAGTTATGGGTGAAAGAAACCTTCTAAATAATCTCATCTTAGTTGTTACAACAAGAAAACTCATCTGTAAAGGGTGTAAAGCCTACCTAGCACATGTTATTGACACCAATACTTTTGGCCTAAATCCTGAATAGATCCTAATAATTTATGAATTGTTTAATGAGTTTCTTAATGAGTTGCTAGGGTTACCTCTATAGAGAGAGTTTGATTTTGAGATTGAGATGTATCCTGGTACACCTCCTATGTCTATTACCCCTTACAAAATGGCATATACTGAGTTGAAAGAACTGAAAGTGCAATTACAAGATTTTTTAAATAAAAGGTTCATTAAACCTAATATTTCACCTTAGGCAGCCCCTCTTTTGTTTGTGATGAAAAAAGATGGGTCGCTTCGATTGTGTATTGACTATAAACAATTGAATAAAGTAACAATGAAAAACAAATATCCCCTACCCAAAATAAATGATCTTTTTGACTAGTTAAGAGGTGTAAATGTATTTTTCCAAGCTTAATTTCAGATCTAGGTATCACCAGTTAATAATCAAGGAAGCTAACATTCCAAAAAGTACTTTTAAGACTTGATACAAGTATTATGAGTTCCTATTAATGCCATTTAGGCTCACTAATGCCCTAACAGATTTTATGGATTTAATGAATAGAGTGTTCCAATCATACTTAGATCAATTTGTTATTGTATTCATTGATGATATCTTAGTGTACTCTAGTACTAGAGAAGAACATGAAATACATCTCAGAGTTATGTTATAATACTCATAAGTTGAGGCTTTATAAATAGTACCACTATGGCCAAAAAGTGTTCCTAGAGTGTTGAGTCACTTTTACAAGGCTCGAGGTAGAAGTATAGGTCATGAAACTTCATGGGGCCATAAAATGATGAAATTGACTTAATTTAAAGATTTAAGAACCAATAAATATTTTTAGGTTGTAATTTAATAAGCCATAAGCTCAAATGGAGTCGAGCCAAGAATTACCAAGGAAATGCTAGGATAGACTTGAAAATGTCATACTCTAAAGGTTAAAAATTTCCCTGAGTCTATTGGTGAAAGAATTTTTAATTTTGAAGCCATTTGCAAATTTTCTTAATTTTAGTTTACACATAAATCGAGGCAGTTGGTTAACTATCTTGTTAGTAGAATTTGGCTATGAAATTTTACGAGCCTCTAAATAAGACCAATTGAGGATTTTTAAAATAAATACAATGATTTTTAGATATCCAAGTTATTTTTAAAAAATCTCTAAAGTTTTTACCAAAATTGAGCTTTTTTAGGTGGCATATAGGCCCCACCCATACCACATTAGCCACTATAAAAGGCCCAAGGTGGCACCTAGGTGGTCACTTGGCCACATCCACCCACCTTTTATTCTTTCTCCTTCATTTTTGCCCTTTGTTGTCTAATACCATCTTTAGCTTCTGCCTTCTATTTTCATAGCTTTAAGCAAGCTTTTCCTATGTCTATTGCCACCAAAAATCATCTTAATATGTTAAAAATTGACTTGTGAAGATTTTGGAAACCATAGAATCCCCTAGAGTGCAATAAAATTTAAGAAAGCTAAGGTGTGCATCAAAGGGTGCTATAAGAGCAACTTCTTATGTGTAAGTAATTCCACCCTTTTTAATTTATTTCCTAAGGATTTGATGATTCCAAGAACACCTATGTAAATGGAACTTAATTTGGAGGTGTGTGTGATTTTTAGTGAATTTTTGAAGGGGAATAAGTGTGTATAGGATCTTGGAGAAAGAATGAGGATTTAGTGACTTACTCTAAGCTTAAAGTATGGAATTCAACTCCTTGGATTAGAAGATCAGTGAATTTAATGCATTTGAACAATGATTAATGGATATTAAATGTATTAGGCTAGGAATCCTTAGATGGAAATGGTGTAAATTATGGATAATGTGTGTGACTTGGTGTTCTAGTGACATATTTAGGCCAATGTTGTGTATAAGGCATGATTGGGATGGTGAATTAAGGAAAGGAATTTATGGAAGGATGATTTCCTTACTTGGCCGAGAGGTGTATGTGTGGTTTATGTGGTGTTCATGGCTTGTAATGGTGTTATGGCATGATAACTAAGGTATAAGGCCTAAAAGATGCTTGGAATGTATATTTAGGTAGTGCAAAATATGAGTTTTGTGTATGTCTCCTTGTGGTTAAAAGGTCTTTTGATAAGTATGCTAGGTTGATGGTATATTTACATAGCTTATGGAATGGTTTTTAGCTTGCCATTGATGCCATGTGAGGTGTAGGTAGAGAACTTGGTAAACTAAGGCTTATATGTGTGTGTCTATAATGTGGCTGAGGCATGTTTATAGTGTAGGTTAGCCTAGTTTACATGGTAAAGGCTTAATATGTGTATAGGCATACTTATGTGATGTTTAAATATGTTTGAATATGCTTGAATGTGATAGATAGCATGTATAAGGCAATTTGAGACTTGATGCTGAGAGCTTTGCAAGGTAAGTTGGCATGAAAATGAGGTATGGCCTAGCTAGCACTTATGTGTGTAATGGCATAAAATGTGTAGCATTATGTATATGGCATGATTTAAGTTGATATTTATGCTTAGTATAGCATGAAATGGATAATGTGTGAGGCATTTGTGAAGGATGGAAAAAGGGTTAAAAGGTAAACTTAAAATTGGCATAAAATGGCATGCAAAATGGCTTTGAAAATGGACTAGTTTTAGCTATGAAAATGTACCTTAAAGTGACCTAATATGTAATGTTTATGTAAGTTGTCATGTAAGCCATTTGTATTGCAAATAGATATCCTTATTTGAGGTTTGCTTTAGGCTTATGAATTGCATGATAATTGGTGCAATTGGCACTAAAAAACGACTTAAAATGAACTTAAAATGGCCATCGCAATTAGGAAAAATAACCTATATCTGTCCCATAAAAGCATAACTTTGGGACTATAATTAAATTAACTATTTAACACAAGAATAAATTAGGCAAAATAATGGGTTAGATTTGATTTAATATACTTTAATTTATGCCTTTAGAAATAAGTCAAAATGTGATAGAAAATTTTACCTGTAATTGCTTAGTAGGCCTAAAAATGACTTGTAACTGTCTATGTCAAAAATTGATTATTTGATAAAAATTTTATCTATCTAATTTTTCATTTATTATATTTTAAAAAGATTATCAGTGAAGAAATAAACTTTAAATAAAGCTAGATGGCCCATTAGTTAGACACTTAATGGATAGGTTGATTGGTCAACATAGGATTAGCAGCTGCTAAACTGTCTGGTTATCAGACTGGGCTAGTTCAATGGCCAAGGTTCATGATTGAGCCACTGCACTAGTCTATAGGGTAGAAACTCTTTTTCATGCATTGGATATCAAACTATGCCAATGCAATAGCAAAAGACCCTAGAAGGGCCACTACACTAGTTTATTAGGCATACTTGAAGTAAATATTTGACATGATCAATGCCCTTAGAAGGTCTACAGACTGATCCCTATGCACAGTTATTCAGTATTTTTTTGTCCTTTGGGAGGTTCCTATGAACTGATCCCTATAGGCTATATAAGGCCAGTGCAACAATTAGGGTCCAAAATGTGGGCCACTGAACATTTTTTAGTTCCTTTTTGGTATAGTGTTTGTAAGTATCATCTATTTAGTTTAGCCTATGAAAACGACTTAAAATAGATTAAAATGTTAATTCAAATTAATTCATGGTATTTTTTGATAATGAATTTTAATGAATACACTGTAATGGCATTTTAGTAATTTTGAAGAAATATGACATATCATCTTTGTGACATCAATCATCTAGCATGATGCTCATACACTACACCTAGACTATTATTTATATTTGCATGTGTGTGTTAATGCATGTTTTAAATGGTTTAAATTTACTTACTGAGTTTTATACTCAGCATACTTGTGTTATGTTTATAGGTAACAAGGATAAGCAAGTCTGTCTCGATAATAATGCATTGTAGCTATACAAGAGCTGAAGGGTAAAAGAAGTTATTTTTCTTTTTAGTAGTGGCACTCATGTAATATCCTATAGGGTTAGGTTAGCATTCTTAGAAGCTGTTATGTCTATATTTATAACCTGAATGTGATGTATATAAACAGATGTTGTATTTATTTAGTTTGTGTGTGATTTGATAACTATGGGCTTGAGGCCTTACGTGCCTAATGCTAATATGTGTTTGATGTTTGTTGATGATTAACTGGTGGACCAAAAGGGTCCAAATGGAGTTTATGGGTTATTTGCTTTATAAAAGTGTTTTTAATAGGTGAAAATTTTTTTTAGGTATATCACCCTAGTAGCTATTATGCTGCCTAATTTTTTGTCACCTGTAAAGTGTCTATATGTGCTTTGTCTGAGTCTATCAGACCATGTATGAATGTGATTAAGGATAAGACTAGATATCTAAGCAATATCTAATAGAGTTTTAGAACAGTGTATAAAATGTTAAGGAGTTTTCTCCTAAAGCAATCCCAGGATAAGTGACCTGTCAGAAAATGCATCACCTGTCTGGTTTCTTCAGAAATCTGGTAGGGGCTATCACATTTGTTAGTATTAGAGCCTAGGTTTAAAGTCCTAGGTAATTTAAGTGAGTGCCAGAGTCTAGGGTCAGTTATGTGATATGTGAACAGAGGCTGATAAGTTCTGTAATTTTTGTATTAATATGAAATGGCTGATAAACCATCAAAGAAAGAGCAGAGGAGGTGGCCAACTATTCTATAACTATAATACATGGAGCGGATAATGCAGTTGCTCCTGAGCTTAGTGATGCTGTGCATAGGCTATAACCTTAGGCACAGCCACAGGCAAAAGTACCTTTAACTTTATTGCAGCAAATAGTTAATCTATTGAAACACACTTTTGCACCTGCTGCTCCACCTCTACCTCCTCCACTAGCTCTAGTACCTCCACTATCCCTAGCTTCTATACAGAAAGACACTATTAGAAAGAATTAAAAAGATGGCAACTGTGGATTTTCTAGGCATGATGGAGGATGATGCAGCACAAGTGGAGTAATGGGGGGAAAGGACTTTTAAGATTCTAGAATAGTTGGAATGCTCAAAAGAAGATAGTATGAAGTGTACAATTTCTCTTTTATAGGAAGAAGCATACCCTTGGTGGGATACTATTAGAAGGAAGAAGCTAGTGACAAAGCTAACATAGGAATTTTTCTTGGTAGAATTTAGAAAGAGATATATCCCTAATTCTTATAAGGATAAAAAGAGGTAGTAATTCCTACATTTGAAACTAGGTAGAAGGACAGTAGCTGAACATGAGGAAGATTTTACTCGACTGATTAGATAGATAGAGGAGTTTATACCTAATGAAAAGGAAAAGTGTAAAAGATTTTTGGAGGGGTTAAATATGGAGCTGAGAATGCATATAACAAATCCCAGGGTAATAGACTTTGCTATATTAGTAGCATCTACCTATGACATTAAAGAAATTGTACAAGAACAGAGAGATTTCTTCCAAAGAAAGATACAATTTACTATGGAGAAATCTAGTATAGCCCTCGGTGATAATAAGAGAAGGAGAGAGACACCATTTCAATCCTAGTCTGTGCATTAAGCACTGAGACAGACACAATCTTAATGATCTGGGCAAGATTCCCTAGTTAGACCCTAATTGCCTTCTAGAGCTATTAGTAGTCTTATTCCTTCAGGTAATAGGAATGGACCCCTTACCTATAATACATGTAACAATAAGCAATAAGGGTAATGTAGATTTGGTAAAAGAGAAGAGTACTTTATTGGTGGTGCTAAAGACCACTACTAAAGAGAGTGTGCTCAAAGACAACCTAAGGGTGCTCGTACTTAAGCATCCATAGTTGCACCTTAGAATAGGGGTCAGAGATAGAGTAGAGGGCATCAACCTAGTCCTAGTCAGGGGACCAAATCAAAAGCATGTGCCCTAGCCAGACAGTATGCTATTAATGGTAAAGAAGAGGTAGTGGCACCAGATGTTATAACTGGTACTTTTATTTATTTAATGTTCCAGTTTTGGCTTTCGTAGACCCATGATCCACAAATTCAAAAATATGCACCACATTGGCATATGATAGAGGATTGAAATTTGAGTATGTGAACATAGATATATAAGTCAGTAATCCATAGGGTATAGTGTGCATATGAATAAAGTGTATAAACAATGTCCTTTAGTGATCTAGGATTGTTTATTTCTTATAGATTTTTTGGACTGCCTTTTCATAAGTTTGATGTGATTCTAGGAATAGACTAGTTGTTAGAGCATCGAGTTATACTTGATTGTAAAAATAAGAAGTTGACCCTTCAGACTATAGAGGGATAAATAATAATAGCTGTGGGTGAGAGAAATTGTGTGAATAATCTCATCTCAATTGTTACAATAAAGAAATTCATTTGAAAATGGTGTGTAGCTTATTTAGCTCATGTCATTGACACTAATGCTTTAACCCCAATACTTGAAAAGATTCCTATAGTGTCTGAGTTTCCTAATGTGTTGCTAGGTTTACCCCTATAGTGAGAGCTTGATTTTGTAATTGAGGTGTATCTTGGAACAACTCTTTTTTCTATTACTCCTTATCGAATGACACTTACTGAGCTAAAAGAATTAAAGGTGCAATTGTAGGAACTGTTAGATAAGGGTTTCATTGGACATAGTATTTCACCTTAGGGTGCACCTATGTTGTTTGTAAAGAAGAAAGATGGCTTGCTTCGATTGTGTATTGATTACAGACAATTGAACAAGGTGATAGTGAAGAAGAAATATCCTTTACCTATAATAGATGGCTTTTTTGATCAGTTAAGAGGTACGGATGTATTTTCTAAGATCAACTTGATATTTAGATACCTTCAGCTGAGAGTCAAGGATGCTGATATTCCTAAGATTGCAATTAAAACCAAATATAGGTATT
>CANXYI011154842.1:0-12699 GCA_948208565.1 Hura crepitans | reverse complement strand
ATGCATGGTTAATATATTAATCATGTATCACATATAGCCATTATTGATCCTTTCTCCACCACTCAGTGGAAAAAAGTATGCAAGTGCCTCAGCAGAACTAACAATCCACTTTTAGTCCAATAGAAGAGAGGAATAATGTCTGCTAATGACTTTGTCACGAAATTCATATGGATAAAGGCTATGGGTGAAATGGAGAAGATGATGATACCAGCCTTCACCAGTGACATGTTCGGAATGAACATTCAAAAAGATGCAGGCCAGACTTTTACCACTCCTAATGGAAAGGAGGTGATAGATTTAATAAATGATTAGAGCTCAAATGATGACATCCCACTGGTCAATAAATCTTACAACAAAGTCCCTTTGCCTAAGCCAGCTAAAAATAGCCAAATCAAGAAGTTGAATGAGAAAATAAATGCCATGAGTAGGCTCATTATTGTGGAAAAAGATATATATCTAGATGATATTAGCCTAAGGTAAGATTGCATTATGCCCGAAAGGTTTAAAATACCTAATTTGAGTAAGTTTAATGGCACTGCATATCTAAGAACCCACTTAAAGCAATACACAGTTGTTATGAAGGTCACTAGCCTATTAGAGGATCAAATTATGAGCTTATTCAGCATATCCCATACTGTCCAAGCCTTGGATAAGTACTCTTAACAAGAAAGGAGGGTAAAAAAAGATCGGGGTGAACTGTACAAGCATTTAGCAAGCAATATTGCAATAATGCTAGCATTGAGGTGACGTTGAAAGATCTTGAACTAAAAAGCCAAAAGCCTAATGAAAAGGGGTAAGGTACTAAAGATGAGAAGCAAGCTTGAAGGCATTGACTAGATCAAGATGTTCATCTAGAATGTTAATAGCTATATAAACATCAACCTCATAGCTAAGGGCATCATTACTTATGAGTAGCTGAAAGATATTACCATTGACATGGAAGCAACTTATCAAAAAAAGGGATACAAAAGATTAGGCAATATGAGCTATTCAAGTAACAATGCTAGGGCCAAAAACAAGATAGCAAATGTGAAAGCTGAGCAAGGTAAGCATTATTCTAATCTAGGGAAGTCTTTATCCTGGTATTTGAATAACTAGTAAAAAAAGGAAAGTTATAGCCTTTCTAACATCAATCACAAAATGGTCTATTACCTTCTAATCATGGGCATGACCAATACTATCCTTATTATCAAAAAATAAGCCACCTTACAAACAATTACAAGCTCCTTAGAAGGGTTATATAGGATCTCATAAACACCAAGTAAATACCTCACCTAGAGGCTAATTCAAACCCACTACCCAAGCATCAAACCTCATATCTTCTTATTTATGGAGTACCCAAAGAATACATGCTAAAAGATGTTTACAAATCTGACCATGAGATAAGTAAAGGGGTGAGACCTAGTGAGGCCATTTTTATAACTAGCTTTAAGGATAGTAAGAGTGAAAAAAAGCTTAGGAAGGGCAAGAACTTTTAGGATAGATCTTCTAATGAGGGTCTCAAAGAGGGTAAGAGAGAGCAGGTCAGGATTGAGGGAGAAACAATAGAGAAAGTTGAGAAAAATTGTTGGATCCTCTCTAAAAAAAAGAAAATGAAGTGAAAAAAGATGAAAATGATAAGGTGCTCAAACACCTAAAGAAAACACAAGCCCACTTTAACATCTGGGATCTATTAATGTCCTCCTAAGCCCCTTAGGCAAAAAGTTATCAAAGCCCTAGGGCAATTCTTATTATCTACCACTACTACCCTTGAAGAAGTAGTCTAAGTCATGAAGACTGGAAAGATTAGACTTATTACAATTTTAGATAATGACCATCCCTCAGAGGGAACAAAATATGACTAGCCCCACTTCATTAAGGTTAAGGTAAATGGGAAAAAGGTAGAGTGCACTATGGTAGATAATGGCTCACTACTATGTGTGTGGCCAATCAAGATTCTAGCAAGCTTGCATATCAAAAATGATAATTTAGTGCCCACTAGGCTTGTATATGAAAAATGAAGATTTAGTGCCCTCCAACATCACAACTAAAGCCTACGATGACACATAAAGATAGGCTAAAGGATCATACACTACTAGGGTCCAACTAGGGACTATTATTGATAAAGTTAAGTTTATAGTCATTGACATTCCAGCCATATTCCTAGTTCCACTAGTAAGGCCTTAGTTCAATAAAATTAGAGGAATACCTTTTACACTACTTCAAATGATTAAATTCCCTTATAAAGGTAGCATAATCACAATTAAGTATGAAATTAACCATGCAGTGTCTAAGTTTACTATTGCAAATAATCCATTTAATGGATTTCATGTTGTTGGTATATATATGGATTACTTGGATGCTAGAGTGTCTAAAATAATGAAGAAAATGAACTTTCTCTAAGGAGCTAGTCTAGGAAAAGCCTTCATCAAATAATAGAGCCATTAGAGACCAAAAATAAGGAAGACACTAAAAGGTTATGATATGACCCAAGTCTAAAAGGTGGTGTAAAGCAGAAGGGGAACAATCTGAATTATTAGTTCGTGAAGCAAGAGAAGCCCAAGTATGGTAGCACTCTAGAACTAATAGTGGTAGCTAGATACTATAAGCCTAGGTTTAAAATTTTTTGCAGATGTCATAGATTGGGAATCAGGCAATCTAAAGCAAGTTCAATTAGATGAGGAGATCTTTTGAACCATCACAACTATTAAAGTAATCTACCTAACTATAGCTGAAGATGTGCCTTATTTAGATACTGAATTATTTATTGATGAATTGTATTTTTCTAACCTCTTCAATGTGAACAATTGTCTTTCTAATAATGTGAACAAGGTGTTTCCTTATTTGTGTGATGTTTTTCCTAATAGCAGCATGTATTCTAATGATCATTACATGAGCATCATTGATATTAACTACATTAAAACTAACCCATTTATTCTTAGTACAAATGAAGATCCTAAAAATATAATAATTTCATATTATACTACTGTCGAGGAAAGAGAAAAAAATTGAGAGATTATTGAAGAAATATGAAAAATATTTGTTAGGAATTATGAAGACATGCCTAGCATCAACTAAGAAGTGGTTGAACATGCAATTTTGACCTATGATCACATTACCTTAGTCTACCAAAAGCTTAGAAGAATAAGAACATGTTGGGCTATAAAAGTTAAAGAAGAGGTCATTAAACTATTGTAGGCTAAGTTCATTAAGGAGATAGTCTTCCCTACATAGTTGGCTAACATTATCCTCATACCAAAGAATGATGAAAGGGTTAGAATGTGCATTGATGATAGTGACCTAAACAAAGTATATGTTAAAGATGACTTTCATTTGCCTCAGATTGATGTGTTGGTGGATAGTGTAACCATGATAGCAATGTACTCTTTTGTTAATGGATTCTCAAGGTATAACCACATCCTCATGAAAGTGACAAATGTAAGGCAACTTCTATAATAGAATAGGGGACTTATTAGTACAAGGATAGAAGAATGTGGGAGCAACATACCAAAGAATGGCTACTAAACTCTTTCAAGATATGATACATAAGGAGGTAGAAGTCTATATAGATGACATGATGCTTAAATCCACATAAAGGGAAGGACATTTCAAGGAATTAGAAAAATACTTCAAAAGCTTAGATCAATTCAACATGAAACTCAACCCATGTAACATCGAGGAAGTTGTTGGGATTCATGGTTAATAAGAATAGTATCGAGGTAAATCCTGATACAATAAAGGTGATTCTAGAAATGCCCACTCTTTAAATAGAAAAACAAGGAGATTCTTATAAAAGCTACAGTATGTTAGCATATTTATAACCAAACTAACATCCATCTATAAACCAATATTTAAGCTACTATGGAAGGACCAATCATGTAAATAGAACAATGATTATCAAAAAGCATTTAGAGCTACCAAACAATACCTAACAAAACCTCCAGTTCTAAAACCACCCAAACCAAGAAAAGCCTTAATCATATACCTTGATGTAGAAGACCTCTATATGGGTCCTCATTATATAAGCAAATGAGTTCTAGGTAGAATATGTAATCTACTACTTGAGTAAGAAACTATTCTTATATGAGAAGATGTATGCAAAATTAGAAAAGATATACCTAGGAGTAATATGGGTATTAAAGAAGCTTTGCCACTACTTTTTGTCATGTACAGTAAAGGTCTTAGCCAAACATGATGCTTTGATATACTGGTAGACCGCACCATCTCTAGTATACAAAATTGGTAGATTGTTATTACAAGAGTTTGACATCTCTTATGTAACCAATAATATAATCAAAGGGCAAGCAGTAGCTGATTTCCTAGCAAAATAGCTAATCAAGAGCAAACAAAAAGAGTTTTAATTTCTAGATTAACACTTAAGGGCAATATCCTAAGAAGGATGGAAAATGTATTTTAACAGGGCAGTAAACTAAAAAGAAGTAAGCACTACTGTATTAATTATTAGTCCATAAAATGAACAAATGTTCTTCACAAAGAAGTTAGACTTTCTAACCACCAACATTGTTGCTGAGTATGAAGCATATATCCATGGCATTGAAACTATATTCCTACTAGGGGAAAAGACAATTGATATATTTATGGATTCCATGTTGGTAGTACAGTAGGTAAAAGGTAACTGGGAAGTCGAAAATGAGAATCTTGGCAGATATGTTAGAATAATCACAGACATATTTAAAGTGATCGATAGCTGCACTTTCCATCATATTCTTAGAGAACATAATCAGGTAGCTAATGCCTTAGCCATCTTAATGTTAGTAACTAATCTTATTAAGATGGACATGCTCAAACCAATGTATTTCACTAAGTCACGGTATCTGACATACACAGGCATAATTAGCACAATAGAGGTGGGAACTAATAATGAACTACCTTGGTACCATGATATTCAAACTTACTTGGAGACTGGCAAATATCCAAAACATATAATTGAAAAGGGTAAGAAAGTACTGGTATAAATGCCTCACTTTTTTGCCTATGATGATAACATGAGATATGCTCAAAGAACAAGGCAAGCAACCTAGAAAACAAGTCTACATAGACTACTATGGCATAAGGTTGCCCGGACATGATGCTATGAGGTCTATACCATAACTAGCCTAGACCAGTTGAGCCCAAAGCCTAAGATCCACACGGACAAGCCAAAGCCCTTGTTTATAGGGACTAAAACAAACATCTAGCCTAAAGCCCATGGACTAGTGGGAAAACCCATAACCTAAGTCCATATAGACTAAGCTGTTCAAGTTCGCATGGACTTGTTATTGTAAAAGCTTTTAGAATTACAAACTTCCTATTCAGACTCTATTTCCTAGTCTTAGAAGGATTCTATCACTTCTAAATGGGAGACCTATAACCTTAAGCCTATAAAAACCCTTTCTAGGATGAAGAAAAAGGGAGGAGGCAATTTTGAGTGCTAAAACCCACTATTTAAGAGTCCTAAATAGGACTCTAATTAGGAATCACTCTACTAGTCTTATAGCCCACACTTAAATTATGTTCTTCCAAAACCTTATATTTTCCATTATTGCTTAAAGTCCATTAACAAAGGTAAGATCTGAGGCTTCTCAATATACATATTGATACTACTTTCATATACCTATGATCTCTAAGGATTGATCAAAAGTGAGGTATTCTATGTAATCCCCACTTTTATCATAGGAGTAGATCATCATTTTAAGTTGTTTCATGTTGAACAATTAACTATTTTTATTTTATAATTATTCTATTATTTTTATTCTAATCCCATAGTCCAATCTATAAGAATGATAATGTTTCCATGGCCTTATTATATTAATATACACCTGATCTGTCATCCATATGGATTTATGTTCAATAATAGTGTCTTATTTGCCTTATCTATCATGTTCTAACATATTATTTTTACTATATTAACATAATGATATAATGGTATTATACTATATGATTGTCCCATTCCTTAATATACATCTTGTTGGCATGTTAGGATTGTTGCATGTCCATATGAACTCCCTCTCATAATGAATGTAGTCCATATGAATGAGTTTATTTTATTCTTATTTATTCTAGCTTTAAGTCTACATGGACTCCCTCTCATGAGGAACATAATCCATATAGATGATCCTATTTCACTTTTATTTGTTTCATCTTAAAGTCCACATAAACTTCTTCTCATTAGGAATGTAGTCCACATGAATATATGTGTTATACACGTTCGCCCGGTTATGTAGTTTGCACAGACTCCTTTTTCTTTTTAGGAACGTAGTTTGAAATAACATTTACTTTGAATTCTAGTTTTCACAAGTATTTATATTTTTTATCATCATGTTTTACTTTGTATTATTAATTCATCAGTCCTTTAATGATAACCATCTTTTAGTCATGTATCATAACCATTCACATTTGTGTTAAACATGATATTAACATTATGCTATTAGGTCCTCACATACCATTATGTGTTGTTTCTAACCCAACCTTTAAGTTTTATACAAGTAATCTTTCTAATTGGAGCAAAGGTTTAGATGGCTATAATAACCCTTCCAAGCAATAGTCCATGCAGACACTTGATAAAGCTATACAGAGTCTATACAGACTTATCGACATATAGACTAGACCAATTAAATGCTTTTTTTTACTTCTTTTAGTTTTATACCTATTACATCCTTTACTTATTTTGGGTCGTAAAAGGTAGTTAAGCAACTTGTTTTACATGCCAAATGCCTAATTTCACTTCAAATGATTTTCTATCTAATTAATTATTGTTTTCATAATAAAATGATTTTGAGTTTTCCTTAATCGAAAGTGACATAAAAAAATGTATTATAAGAAAGGTTAATCTTCTAGAGATAGGAGTTAGGCAATTACTACAAATTCTTATAGAATTATAAGTAGTTGTCAAATCAAATCCCAATTCATGAATGACTCGATTTCTAGATTAGCAATATGATTGCTATGTTGTATGCTTTAAATACCATAAATTTACTTCTTATACATGAAAAGGTGACATAAATGCTTTAATTATGTGACACCTTTCACCCGATCAGTACACCAAAACTGAACAGAGAAAACATAGATGGAAAATGATATCTAGTTCTATTATCTAAAATCACTTATGATTTAAAATTTTTATATAAGAAAACATTTCATAACTCAGAAAAGTAATAAACATTAAAAACCATTTTGGCATGCAAATCGAGGTAAACATTGGGGTTATTGTGTCAAAAATCTGACAATATAACACTGTGTCAAGACACTTTCCCAAAGTTTTACTTACTAAAAAACACTTCTATATAATCAAAACATATATCACCAACTCACATGGGTCCTCCTGACCCTTCAACTCAACATAATACACAATTAGCCTCAGGCTCTCACATGTAACTCATTAATCATCACATAGCATATGAGAAACATCAAGTAAAATCCATAGTTAAAATATTTAATACAAAGCCCCACTGCAAAATGTAAATTAGACTTAATCCCTTCGGGATCACAAGAGCACACTGACAATAATCATTACATACATCATCACTACTATTACAAAAGAAATACAAAAATACCCACACAGGGGTTCTCTTTGTGTCTCTTGATTTTAGAAGCTTCGGCTCTAATCTATTGCCTTGTTACCTATACATCACAAACAAGCAATGCGCTAAGCTTTCGCTTAGTGGTGCAATCACTTTAACTTGTAAAAAGACAATTTATAACATGTCATATATGTTAATAAACCATTTCAGGTTTTAAAGAATCACAACATGCATTTTTTATTATCTATATGTAACATATAATATTTTTTATTTTAGAATAAAATTCATGCATATATAGTGTCTTATATGCCAAGATACATATTACAAGTATAAATAATGCAATTGATGGCACATTTATCGATGCATTATATAACATCAAATAACCACCATATTATTAACATAATGCATCTCATATATGAGGTCATAATCATTAAGCATCAAATATGCCAAAAGCATAATTATCATGTAATTGCCATTTTTAAGCCATAAGGCATAGTAAATACCATACCGAACTCATATATCGCAAAGGATAATGACATACCTATTTTTCAATCATAGGTGCCAATATGCACCTGATACTGTCATTAATAGTATTTTAAAATGTATACATATATAATCACCACAAATAGTTATACCAGTGATAATAAACACATTTAAGTATCTCAAGAACAATTTTGAGTCATTTGATCAAATTATATCAATAGGTCACATATTAATGCCAATTAACCTATAATCTTAATCTATGCCTTTTTAAGCCATTCTAATCATTTAACTGATGCCCATATCCATAAGATAACTAACCAAGACTAGACAGTGGATTCACAGTATCATGCCCAAAGGCTCATGGTATCATCCTTGAAGGCTCACGGTGTCATGCCTGAAGGCCTATGGTATCATGCCTGAAGGCCCACGATATCATGCCTCAAGGCTCATAATATCATGCTTAAAGGTACGTTAGCAGCTACTAATATTCGAGTTAATCAATCAACCTATCCAAATTGGTTGTCTAGCTATATATACATCATTAAACTCATCATATTGTGTTATTTATACCAATCATACATTTCACACCATCTTGTGACATTCATTTATCTCATAGGCCATTTTGTACATTAGCATGACCTATATCATCTGCCCATAGCATGTATATATATTACATTACACATAGCATGACTAACTTAGGCTCAAATATAGATAATGACAACATGTGATCACTTATAACTATATTAATCTTTATAGTTACATAAAGACATCATAAGATAATAAAAAAATATTAGACTTAAGATCAAGGTTCCTTTATATGCACATGTTACACGAGGTACAATATGAGTTTCATTAACATCATAGAGTTTTAAACCTAAATGTTCAAGAATATAAAACTACATTTTAAGTCTTAAAACCCCTTAATAAACTCATAAAAATATGCAAAAATGATGGTCAAAATACTCTCAATATCATGACAACAATTAGGTTGAAAATGGTTCAAATTTTGTTAATAATTGAAAAAGTTAAAAAAAACAATATTTGGTCAATAGTGGTCAAAATGGGTCACAGTCATGACCATTTGTGGGTCATAACTGTGACACCCTTAAAACTTCAAAAACCTGCATTTTGGCCTAAAGGGGTCATGGATGTGACCTGCTAAAAGGTCATAACCATGAAGCCTTATTTTTAGCGACAAACACACGAATTTCTGCTGATTTTTGTAGAAAATCCATCCATTTTAAAACACAAGCCATGTAACCTTTAACACTAATTCAATCACACATATTAAGACACTTATAAAGCATAAATCTCATCAAAAGCATAATAAATACATTCAATAACTATCCATTAATCATCAGCATAATACATTCATCTCCACATTTTTGTCCATACACCATAATTAATATTCATGCCATTTCAATCAAATTAAAGTGATTACACATATCGATTCAGGTCATACGGGACCTAGAATTTGGTTCACACCTTCTCCTTGCCTCAAAAGGCTTAGGTCATCATTTTGCCTAAGAATACAAAAAGGGTATGAACTTTAATAAATAATATAAAATAATCTACAAGTTGAAAAAATATTCTGAGCCTAGATAAATACTCTACAACATCCTAAGAACCCGTAAAAAATAAAATTCATGAAAAAAGAAAACTTAAAAGTTAGAAAGTTACTATTCACCTCATTTTCTTCACAATTTTTCTCTCGAAATACTCTACTGTTCTGGATGATTTTAGTGTCCACGAACTCATCTTGGAACACTCATCATTTTGGGTGTAACCTTTTGTTATGGGTCCCTCTAAGGAGAGAGAAATCACACAAAGAAAAGTGAGGGAGAGGGGTTGCAAAATTGGAGTAAAGATGAGGAGAGGAGGATTTGTGTGGTATATTTGAGAGGAGAATATGTTTCCTTTATTTATACTTGCCACAAAAATAATTTTTATATCCTTTGAAAAATTATTGTAACCAATAAAAAAGTCAGTTTTCCTCCAATCACTTCCTCAAAATTCCATAAATCCAAGCCCTAAATCCTTTCAAAATCTTGTGCCTGAATTCCGACAAGAACCCAAAAAATTAACATATTTTTTGTTTTGAAAATTGGGTAAAAATAGTTCTCAAACTCCGAAAATTCTGATTCCAATGCCATTAAACTATTTAGAATAATTGACTATCAAGTTATAATATTTTTTGATTAGTTTGAGCAACTTTTAATTTATTTTACGGTTCAGCTTTGCCTATAGCACTATTCATAAGAGACTATCATAAAATCTTAATTAGAGTTTTTAACCATATGAATGACTTCAGATTAGCTTCAAACTTTGAATAAAATTTTCTTGTAATTAATACTTCCCATCGGTATGCTTATTCTGACTCAGGTCTCAGGAACCACTATTCATCTCGAAAAGTACTCTTCATAAGAGTCGAAGTTTTGGGTTGTTACATTTCTTCCCCTCTTAGAAAAAATGTCATCCTTGAGATACCTAGTTCAAACAAATATAGGTATTTTCCTGCATCTGAGCCTCACTTTCCCAAGTAGCCTCTTCTATACCATGATGTAACCATAATACTTTCACCAATGGCACAATCTTGTTTCGTAATTCCTTGACCAAATCTAGTCCGATAAGCTTATGCTCACTTAATTCGCTCTAACGTAAAGGAGTTCTACATCATCTGCCATATAATGCCTCATAAAGAGCCATACCAAGACTTGCTTGATGACTATTGTTGTAAGTGAATTCCACCAATGATAAATACTTATCCTAGCTACCCTTAAGCTCTATGGTACATGCTCGAAGCATATCGTCAATAATTAAAATAATCCTCTCTAACTGATCATCTATCGATTGATGAAAAGCCATACTGAAACTAAGCCTAGTCCCTAAAGTATTCTAGAGTTTCCTCTAAAACCTTAATGTAAATTGAGGATCTCTATATGAAATGATAGATGAAGGCACTCCATGAAGCCTAACTATCTCATCAACAAATAGTTTTGCCAATCTCTCTATAGATTAATATTTTCTCACTAAAATGAAATAAGCATACTTGGTCAATCTGTTAACCACTACCCAAATAGAATCATGCTATTTTTTGGTCATCAATAGTCTAATCACAAAATCCATAGTGATATGATCCTATTTCCATTCTGGTATTGCTATAGGATGAAGCAAACTAGAAGGAACCTGATGCTCAACCTTCACTTGCTGACAAGTGAGGCATTTAGTCATAAAATTAGCTAGCCATATGCTTAGCCACTAATAGGTCATCTTTAAATCCTGATACATCTTTGTACTACTAGGATGTATCACACAAAAAGCACTATGCACTTCTTGCAAAATATGCTGTCTCAAGTCCTCTTTCTCTAGCATACATAAGCAGTCATGATAGTATAGGTAACCATCTTCTTTAATAATAAACTTGGTAGGCTTCCCCTTTTGAATCATACTTATGACACTTTGAAGTTTATGATCATCTTTTTATGAATCTTTCACTATCATTATCAAGCTCGGCTTGACCTGTAACTCAGCTAACAAACCACTATTATCTTATAGCTTCAAACTAACATACATCACCTTCAAACCTAATATAAGCTTTCTACTCAACGCATCCACAACCTTATTAGCTTTCCTAGGATGGTAATCAATAAGGCAATCATAATCCTTAATTAACTCCATCCATCTCCTTTGACTTAAGTTTAACTCTTTCTATGTTGGCAGATACTTCAGACTCTTGTAGTCGATGAAAACATAACACTTTTCTCTATAGAGATAGTGCCTTCATATCTTTAAAGCAAACACAGTGGTTGTAAGCTCTAAATCATGTGTCAGGTAGTTTTTCTCATAAAGTTTTAACTATTGAGAAGTATAGGCAAAAATCTTGCCATACTGCATTAGTATACAACCCAACCCATTGAGTGAAGCATAACTGTATATTATAAATTCAATCCTTGATACTAGTTGAACTAAAATTGGAGCCTCTATCAACTTACTCTTGAGCTTGTGAAAACTCTCTTGACACTTCTTATCCCAATCAAACTTCATATCTTTTCTCAGAAGATGTGTCATAGGGGCTACAATCAAGGAAACCCCTTGACAAACCTTCTATAATACCTAGCTAACCCCAAGAAACTCTTAATCTCAATCGTGTTCCTTGGCAATTTCTAGTCCATCACTGCTTAAGTCTTACTAGGATTAACCCTTATACCATCTACCAAAGCTATATGCCCCAAAAATGTTACTTCCTCTAGCCAAAACTCACACTTGCTAAGCTTAGCATAAAGTTTCTCATCCCTCAAAATTTAAAGAACTATCTGTAAATGCCTTACATAATCATCTCTATTCTTAGAGTACACAAGAATGTCGTCTATGAAGACCACTATAAATTGAACTAGAAATGGCCTAAAGATCCTTTTCATGAGATCCATGAATGCCGTTGGTGCATTTGTTAACACGAAAGGCATCACTAGGAACTCATAGTGACCATATCTAGTCTAAAAAGTTATTCTGTGTATGTCTTCTTCTTTTACGATAAACTAGTAAAACTCGGATCTAAGATCAATCTTAGAGAACACACCTACCCCTCTAAGCTTATCAAAAAGATCATTGATTTGTGATAAAGGATATTTGTTCTTGATAGTGACTTTGTTCAATTATTTGTAATCCATACAAAGTCTTAGAGAACCATATTTCTTTTTGACAAACAGAACCAGTGCTT
>CANXYI011154659.1:0-12635 GCA_948208565.1 Hura crepitans | reverse complement strand
TCCGGTCGCTAAACACGACTAAGGTTTGCTACATAACATGCTAGCTGATCTCATCGTAATTAACTTCATTTATAAACATTTATTCTTGTACACTTAAACACTAAAAATGTGAGTTTTTAAAAACTTTTCAAAAATTGAGTTGCTTATTCAAATTTGAGAATCCTTGTGCTAAAATTTCAGTAGCATAACAACTATACTAAGCATTATCCCAAATTTTAAATAGTAACCTGCATTAAGAAAAACACTTCTAAAATATTTCTCAATCAATTTCTCCACTCCATGATCCTTCTTATCATTCCAAAATGACATTCAACAACAGCATGGTCAACCTCAAGAAGAGATGTCAATCATGCATAAAATAGTTCAAAACATTTAAAATAGGGTTACAAACCATATACAAATCTTAAATTACAAAATACAATTTTTTAGGCCCAAGACTAATTACAACCATTTTAAAAATGCCTTTCTATTTCTATATATCCTATAATCTAATTACATACATCAAAAAGTACAAAATATTGGCCTTCTCTTGTGTGTCTGGATGTCCTGAGGCTTATGCTTAATTATGCTTCTAACTTTTGCACTGCAAACTAAATGATGCATTAAACATTTTGCTTAGTGGTTAAATTGAAGTAAATCATGCAATGGCCCGCATCATTGATAAATATAACCATTATTTGTATTTCTCACCATATGTATAATTCATAAAGTATAAGGTGCTACACAACCATGCATGAGTTAAACATTGCATAAAAATCATATAATTCTCATAGAATCATGGATAATGCATTTCACATGCAAATTTGGTATTTACATGCATAAAAACAAAGTTTAATATTAAGCATTTCCAAATGTCATTTTTATCTACCCAAATGACTAAAACACATGTCCTATGGATAACGGGGGTGGATGGCCAGTACGACCTCCATGAACTTGAAAGTCAATCTACCATTATAGATATGAATATCAAACATAACATGATCGCCATTACGACCATTTATAAAGCCAAAGTTCATTTCCTAACATGGATCTAAAAATCTAACATATGTAGGTCTTTAGATTAGACTAAAAATGGACCTGTGGACCTATATTATCTGCTACTATACCCTTAGGTGATTAGTCAAACTATCTATCTAAGTTGTTATGCATATCGGCCATTGATCATGTTTATTTTTAGTTTCACCAATTTAAATAGTTTGAAAAGGCTTTTACTTGTGGTAAAACCAACAAATGACCTTATAGGAGAAACTTAATTTTTCCCCCTATTAGATATGATCATAAACATCATATTAATTCAATGCCATGTTCACATGTCTCCATTTACATACATATGGCCATAAATGCTTAAATTATCATTTCCAACTAATTTTTACCATCTTATGTTCACTATCGAGAAATTAACCATGAATGACCATTTATGTTTATCTTAAAGCATTTTGCATAAAGTGGCGTCCATTGAGTTATTCTCAGCCAGTAACTCAATTTATGCACAAATTCCACATCTTTGCAACATGTACAATAAAGGTATGCTTATATAACCCAAATTTTATATATTATAGCATACAACCTCATATATATATACATTATGTGCATTCTTACATAATATAGCCACCCAAGCCATAAAAAGAACATTATATAAATAATTTATCATCTACCATATTTAACATCTCTTTTAGTTGTATTATAACACATTGTATACACACAGGCATCCAAAAAGGCCATTTGGCCATAATGCTTCCCCACACCAAGAAAACACTTTTTCATCATATCAACACATAATACCATCATTCCAACATCAATCCATCAAATTATACATTATGTATATACAACTAATATGCATATTCATTTTCTTAGATTGATTAGGGCCATTCGACCACCATGCTTGCAACCATTAACCATGTTCATTCTATAAAATTACATACATACAACAATTCTCTTACATCAATATAGCATCCTCCATACTAAGCATATATGTAAACAAACACATACATCACATAGACCCTGCATGGACCATTCGGCCAAAGGACTATTCCCACACTCCATATTAATGCCATCAATTCTTATGCCTCATATATATTGCACACAACATTTATGTATTATATAAACCTATTTCAATCAACAATTAAATAATTAAAGTTACTTTAATGCATTTTATTACATGTAATAAATATGATGGACATTTAAGGCATTTTTAAATAATAATGAAATAAATCAATTTCATATACCAAAATGATTTCAATGTAACCATGAAGACTTCTCACACCTTAATTTTTCCTTTGTCTCATACTTTGTCCCTTTTCTCAACTATCCATTATAGATTTAATTTTTTTTAAATTCACAATAAATCAAAGAAAATGTACAATGATAAAATGAAAGCATAAATATGCTCTTGGGCACTTAGGGAACATAGGAAAAATGTTGGGTTTCAAAAATTCTTACTTAAACCAAAAATAGTTACTATTTATCCCCATAAAAATTGAGCCAAAACCTTTGATTTCTTATGATTTTCTCACTTTTCCCAAGCTTTATAAGTCATTGAGGCTCCTGAGACTTCATTAATTGAAGTATTTGGAGCTTAATTTTATGCCTTAAAGACCAAAAATAGAGGAGAGGGGGAGAAGGAGTCATTGGGTTTAAGAGGGAGAAGAAAGAGAGGAGTTTGACCAATTTAAAGGAATTTTGACCCTATTTATAATTTCTCATAAATTCATTTATTTTTCCCATTTTTCCCTCTCTTTCTTTCCTATTTTCCACCCTTTTAAAGCTCCATTTATCTTCAATTTTTCCATTCAAAAATTCAATTAATTATGGCTCCTCAATCATCTAAAATTTTGAGCTAAAAAACACAAAAAAATCTAATTATTACACTATTTTTATGTTACCCAATTTTTAGATAAAATACTTTCTGACCTTTAAAAATTTTGATTCATATGCCATTAGACTCATTGGAATTTGAGTATAAGGTCATATAAGTTTTGAAATTTTCTAAGCAACTTTGAAATTATTTTATGGTTCAGCTGTGCTTGGTCACTATTCATAAGACACTATTGTAAAAACTTTTTTTAACATTTTTAACTAATCAAATGACTTCTAATTGATTTCAAACCTTGCATAAAATTAGTTTATGATTAATACTTTTATTCAGTAGCTTTAGTGTATCTTGAGTCTCTAAAACACTACTTATCCCTGGAAAGTACTATTCATAAAAAGTTGGGATTTTTTTGACTGTTACATTGCTTCCCCTCTTAAAAGAAATGTCATTCTTGATATTACCTGGTTTAAATAAATAGGGATACTATTCTCTCAATTGAGCTTTTATCTCCCATGTCGCTTTTTCCATTCTATGGTTCTTCCAAGCAACTTTCACTAGAGGAACTATCTTATTTCTCAATTCTTTAACTTTTATAGCTAGAATCTTGATAAGTTATTGTTTATAAGATAAATCTTGCCTAACTTCAAATTCTTCAACATATAAAACATGTGTTGGATCAAATCTATTTCTTCTTAGCATAGAGACATGGAATACATCATGAATCTACTAAAGTTCTTGTGGCAACAGTAGTTTATAGGCTACTAGTCCCATATATTTTGTCACTTCATATAAGCCAAAAACCTCAAACTTAGATTTCCCTTTTTGCTAAAATGTAGAAGTTTCTTCCACAATGAAACCTTTAAAAATACCTTATTTTTAACTTCAAATTCAATAGATTTCCTTTTGAGATCTGCATATAACTTCTATCTGTCAGAAGCTACTTTCACTTTATCTCTAATGATCTTCACCTTCTCTTCAGCATCTTTAATCAAATCTGGTCCCATGAGCTTAGTTTCACTAAACTCACTCCAACATAAGGGAGTCTTGCATTTCCTTCCATATAACACCTCATAAGGAGTGATTCTTAAACTTGCTTGATGGCTATTATTATATGCAAACTCCGCTAATGCTAGATATCGATCCCAGCTACCTTTAAACTCAATGGCATAACTCTTTAACATATCCTCAAGTACCTAATAAAGATGCCTTATCATAAGCATAACATCATTCACATACAAACATACAATCACTTAAGTATTAAAAGATTATTTGAATTACTCTTTCCAACTATCCATTAGTCTATGAATGGAATGTCATACTAAAACTCAACCAAGTACTAAAGGCACTATGAAGTTTCTTTAAAAACCTCAAAGTTAATTATTGGTCTCGATCAGATATAAATGATGATAACACTCTATGCAATCTGACGACCTCATCAATGTATAGCTAAGCAAGCTTCTCAAGTGAATAATCCATCCTTATTGGTATAAAATAAGCTATCTTAGTAAGATGATTTACCACAACCCATACTTAATCACACTTACCCCTTATCATAAGCAATTTAACCATAAAATCCATAGTGATCCTTTTCTTTTTTCTATTTGGGAATCGTTATAGGTTGTAGCAATATAAATGGAACCTAATGTTTTGCCTTCACCTACTGATAAGTAAGGCACTTGATCATAAATTTTGATACATCTCTTTTTATACTAAGCCACCAATATGACAACTTTAAGTCATGGAACAACAATGTGCTAACTAGATGCATAAGATAAGGAGCATTGTGAGCCTCAACACTCTTCAACATCTGGTACATAGATTCTATCATGGTGATTCAAATAACCATCATTCTTTAGCTCATACTCAATAGGCTTCTCCTTTTAGATTGCACTTATCACACTTATTAATCTACAATTATCCTTCTAACTATCTTTCACCTACTGTAGCAAACTAGGATTGACTTACATCTCTGCCAATAAAGCACTATCAGGCATAAAATGATACCTGACGTTCATAGCTCTTATGGCGGCCATGAATTTCCTACTAAGAGCATTAACCACTACATTAGCTTTACCAAGATGATAATTAATTAGACAATTATAATCCTTAAACAACTCTATCCATCATCACTATTATGTTAGAAGATACTTCAAACTCCTATGGTTCGTGTACACATAACACTTCTCTTTATGGTGATAGTGTCTCCAGATCTTTAATGTAAACACTATAAGTATAAGCTTTAGATCATGAGTAATGTAGTTCTTCTCATGTGGCTTCAACTACCTAGAAGCATAGGCAACTACCTTGCCTTCTTGGATTAGAGTACACCCCAACACATTATGTGAGGCATCACTATAAATATTAAAGTCCTTCTTAGAAACTAGCTAAACTAGGATAGGTGCTTCTATCAACATTGTCTTAAGCTTGTTAAAGCTTTTTTAACATTTGTCATCCTAGACAAACTTAACATCCTTTCATAATAGACTAGTTATAGGTGTTGCTGTTAAAGAAAAACCCTTGACAAACCATTTGTAATAACTAGCCAACCTTAAAAAAACTCTAGATCTCTGTAGGGTTCCTAGGTGGCTACCATTCCATGACTACATAAATCTACTAGAATCAATATAAATCCCTTTTATAGAAGCTATGCATCCAAGGAAAGACACTTCACTAAGCCAAAACTCACACTCTGAGTTTGGTATAGAGCTTCTTTTCTCTCAAATTCTTTAAAACTATCCTCATATGTTGTTCATGGTCTTCTTCACTCTTAGAATAAACTAAGATATCATTAATGAAGACAACCACAAACTAATCTAGATACTATCTAAAAACTCTATTCATTAAGTTTGTAAAAGCTGCAGGAGCATTGGTCAGCCAATATGGCATTACCAAATACTTGTAGTGGCCATATCTTCTTCTAAAAGCTATCTTCACCACATCAGACTCTTTTACCCTTAATTGATAGTAACCTAACCTTAAATCAATCTTAGAAAATACTCTCGCACCTTTAAGTTAATCAAAAAGATTATCAATCCATAGCAATGGATACTTGTTCTTTATGGTCACTTTATTCAACTCTTTAAGTTAGCTGGAGCCATTTTATATGGAGCTATTGATACTAGAGTAGTGCCAAGAAACACCTCTATACTAAACTTGAGTTCCCTTTTTAGAGGCAAACGGAGCAATTCTTTAAGAAAAAAAAAATCAACAAACTCAACCACCACTGTTACACTACTAACATCTGGGTCTTTTGTTCTAGTGTCATATACATGAGCAAGATATGCTTGACAACCTTTCCTTATCATCTGCCTAGTTGTGATTGTAGATATAACATTGGACAAAAAGTTGATCCTCTCTCCAATAAGAATGCACTAAGCATTTCACTTAGTGGTGAAATGAAAAAAAATCATGCATTATGCCACATTATTAATAACTATAACCATTATTTGCATTTCTCACCATATGTATAATTCATAAAGTATAAGGTGCTAGACAACCATACACAAGTTAATATTGCATAAAAATTATATAATTCTCATAGAATCATGGATAATGCACTTCACATGCCAATTTGGTATTTACATGCATAAAAACGAAGTTCAATTTTAAGCATTTCCACATGTCATTTTTATCTTCCCATATGACTAAAGCACATACCCTATGGATAATAGGGGTGGATAACTAGTATGATATTTATGAACTCGAAGGTGTATCTACCCACATGTATCTAAAGATCAAATATAATATGATAGCCATTATGATCATTTATGTACCCGAAGTTCATCTACCAATATAGATCAAAAGATCAAACATATATAGGCCTTTGGATCAGACTAAAAGTGGACCCATGGATCGAAACATCATTAATGCACTGTAGTGCCCTAGCAACTATTACTATGCCCCTAGTTGACTAGTTAACTTATATACCTAGGTTGTTATGCATATGAGCCATTAAACATGTTAATTTTTAGTTCCACCAATTTAAATAGTTTAAAAAGGCTTTTACTTGTGGTAAAGCCAATAAATGACCTTACTGGGGAAACTCAGCATTTTCACTTTATTAGATATGATCATAAACATATATTAATGCAATGCCATGTTCATATGTCTTCATTTACATACATAAGGCCATGCATGCTAAATTATCATTTCTAACTCATTATTACCATCTCATGTTCATTATCTAGAAATTAACCATTAATGACCATTTATGTTTATCTTAAAGCATTTTTGCATAAAAGTGTGGTCCATTGAGTTATTATCAACCACTAACTCAATTCATGAACAAATTCCATATCTTTGCATCATATACTATAAAGGTATGCTTATATAACCCAAATCTTATATATTATAGCATATAACCTCATACATACAAACATTATGTGCGGTCCTACATAATATAGACATTTAAGCCATAACCCTTATATAAATAATATATCGTTTACCATATTTAGCATCTCTTTTAGCTATATTATAACATATTGTATACTCACTAGCGTCCAATAAGGCCATTTAGCCATAAAGCTTTCTCACACTAAGAAAACACTTTTTCATCATATCAACACATAATACAATCATTCTAGCATCAATCCATCATATTATACATATGCCTATACAACCAATAAGCATATTCATTTTTTTAGATTTATTAGGGCCATTCAGCCACCACACTTACAACCATAAACCATGTGCATTCTATAGAATTACATACATAAAACAATTCTTTAACATCAACATAACATCCTCCATACTAAGTATATATGTAATTAGACATATACATCACATTGACCCTACATGAACCATTCGGTCAAAGGACCATTCCCACACTACATATTAATGCATCAATTCTTATGCATCATACACATTACACACATCATTTATGTATTATATAAACCCATTTTAATTAATAATTACACAATTAAAGTAACTTTAATGCATTTATTACATGTAATAAATATGATGGATATTTAAGGCATTTTTAAATAATTATGAAATAAATAAATTTCAACCAAAACGATCGTAATGTGACCTTAAAGACTGCTCACAACTTCATTTTCTTTTGTCCCGTGTTTTGTTCATTTTTCAATTGCCCATTATAGATTTGATTTTCTAAAAATTCATAATAAATTAAAGAAATTGTAAAATGACAAAACGAAAGCACAAATACGCTCTTGGGCACCTAGGGAATATAGAAAAAATGTCAAGTTTTGAAAATTCTTACACAAACCAAAATTGTTACTATTTATCCCAACAAAAATCGAAATAAAACCTTTAATTTTGTACAATTTTCTCACTTTTCCTATAATTTAGAGGTCATGGAGGCTCTTGATATAACGACCCAAAAATCTCAACTCTCATGAATAGTACTTCCCGAGGTGAATAGTGCTTCTTAAAACTCGAGTCATACGATATGTACCGACGGGTAGTATTAATTATAAGAGAATTTTTTGGCAAAGTTTGAAGCCAATCTAAAGTCATTCGGATGGTTAAAAATGCTAAATAAGATTTTACAATAGTGTTGTGTAATTAGTGCCGTAGGCAAAGCTGAACCGTAAATAAAATAAAAAGTTGCTAAAAATAATCTAAAAATGTTATGACCAGATACTTAAATATGTTGAATAGTCTATTGGCTTTGGAATCAAAATTTTCTGAGATTAGGAAGTATTTTTATTGAATTTTCGGGACATAAAATGCATTAATTTTTTAAGCTTTTATCGTAGTTTAGGCTCGAGATTTTGGAAGGATTTAGGGCTTGGATTTATGGAATTTGAGGGATAGAAATAGAGGAAAATTGACATTCCTATCGGTTATAATAATTTTTTAAAGGAAGGAAAAATTACTTATGGAAAAGTATAAAAAGAGAAATTCTAATTTCCTTCTATTACGCACTAAACCACACCTCCACATCCTCCTCCTCTACACCAAAAACTATCCACCTCCCTCTCTCTCTCTCTTCCTTGATTTCTTCCTCCATAAAGCCATCCATCTAAAAAAATTATACTCGAAATGAAGAGCATCTCGAGATAAGTCTGTGGACACCAAAATCACCGGGAATGCCAGAGTATTTCAAGAGAAAAATCGAGAAGATTCTTGAGGTGAATAGTGACCACTTGACTCCCGAGTACTTTTTTTTGAGTTTGATATTTTTTATGGGTTCTTAGGGTGTCCTAAAGCATATATTTAGGCTGAAAATAATTTTTCGACATGTGTATTATTTTATATTATTTTTTAAAGTTTGTACCCTTTTGTATTCATAGGTGAGGCATCGACTCGAGCCTCCCAAGGTAAACAAAAGGCTTAGGCTAGCTTCGAGCATCTCGTGTGACTCATTTTGTTATGTGTATTTGTATTAACATGGGATTAAAATACTTGAATTTCAATATGCCACATAGTTACATAATAGTATAAATTGCCATTAGTTGTATTAATGCCTAATAAATGTTATGGTTAATTAAAATGTGATTATTGGATGTTTTTATATAAAATGGGATGGTTAAAACATGTCATGCATGTGTGATGCACTTTTAGGAAGTAATTAAGGCAAAAATGGCATTATGTGAATTTTTGACATATAGTGAGGTTGTATGTGAATAAGGTGCATTTACGTGTATAATGTTAATATTTGTTATTATGTGACATAAATGCAATGAAAGGTGGGTGTATAGGGGCTGAATGGTCCTAGAATGATGCTTTGTTTCCTTATGTGTTTATATGACCCTAAAATGATGTTATATGACATTATATACGTAAATGACTCGGATATCGTGTTTTGTGCCAAAATGCCATCTCGAATGTACATTTATGATGACTATAATATGTGTGTGTGCCTAGTGATAGTTAAATGCCATTTTGATTTGATTTATGAGTTATTGCCATGATATAGCCATATAATACATATTTATCACTAAAATACCAATACTATGTGAAAAATGGCAATTTATGCAATATGTGATTATTGTGCATAACCATGATACATTAGACTCTTTAATGGATGTTAACAATGAAAGAAATGATAAAATGTGTGTTTGGGATGTCGAATGAGTTTTCTAGTTTTTACACCTAGGTTATGTGGCTATTCAGTGTTTTTGAGCTCTTGTAAGCCTAATTTGGCTATGCTACATATTGGTTAAAACATGTTGCTTAGCATGAGTGTTTAGACCTCACTAAGATGCAAAGTGGCCATTGGGATACATGTATACGTTATAATAAAATGGCTAAAAATTAAAACAATCGACCAGCTTAATAATGCCTATACAGTTAGATAACCTAGTATGGATAGGTTAACCAGTCAACTAAGATTAGCAGCTACAATGTTTACCTTTGAGTAGTAGGCCTTCGGGTCATGATGTATATTTTTGTGTTGACGGGCATTAGGGTTTTGGGCCATTATTTAGCACTACATATATGTGAGCCTTCGGGTTGATGCATTTTGTATCCACGGATACTAGTGCCTTTCGATACACTACTTAAGCACCTATGGGTAGCTCGTTATCCACTATCCAACCTTGGATAGTTGTCTTTTTAGTATGGGCTTATATTAAACAAAATAATGATAATAAAAGGGATAAATGCGATTTTAGCATAATTAAGCATAAAATAATGTTAGGTGTATTTTTTTAAATGATGCATTATGTGTGATATTAATGTTTTTAGTATAATGTCGGGTTCAACCCATTTATATGATGTATGTGGAGTTTTATACCTATAATATGGACATATTAATGCACATAGGGTCTTAGAACCTGAATATGTGGTAATGCCGCATAGGTATGTTAATGGCTTAAAAAATGCATATTGTTATACTTATTGCCATGTCTTATGAAGCATATGTATATTTATGACCAACACATGAATACTTCATGCGTAATAGTTGATTTTATTTATGTTAACAATAATTCAGCTGTGATTATGGATATATTGTGGTTTTCAAGTTATTAAAGGCAATTAGGTGTTCAAATTGCATAATTATGTTGTTATCATATTGTGTGCATATAAATGGGTTAATATATCTTACTTGACATATATTGCATAAATGTATGCTTAAATTGTGATACCTAGTTAAAGTGATTACATCACTAAGCAAAAGCTTAGCGCATTATCTATTTGCAAAGCATAGGTAACAGGGCAGCAAATTAGAGCCAAAGCTTTTGTATATCAGCAGACATGAAGATAACCCCTGCGTGGGTATTTTTGTACTTTTTGTAATAGCAATTGTGATGTAAATGTATCATTTAATAGTTAGTGTGCTCTTGTGATCTCAGAGGGATTGGGTCTGATTTGCATTTTGCAGCGGGGTTATTTGTACTGAAATATTTTAACTATGGACTTTGTTTTTCTATTTCTTGCATGTTTGTCTATTGATTGATGGTAATGGATGTTAGTTTGTTAATTATAGAGAGCCTAAGGCTTATTGTGTTGTGTCATGATTGGAGGGTCTAGAGGACCCATTGGAGTTAGAGATGAGTTTACTGATGTTTTAAAAGTGTTTTTAAGCAAGTAAAAATTTAGAAAAGTGTCCCGGTACAGCCCTTATGCTGTCGAATTTTTGACATGATAACCCTATTATTTACCTCGATATGCATGCCAAATGATTTTAAATGTTTTTACAACTCTCTAAGTCAAGAAATTTGTTTATTATTTATTTAATAAAAAGTTTTTAATTAATTGAGTTTTATGGGTATACGAAATCGGATATCGATATGCAGTGGTGCTCTCTATTTGGATTCAGTTTATAGACTGGGTAGAGGGTGCTACACTTAATGGTATTAGAGCTCTAGTTTAGGCTTTCCTCAATATCTATGGGTTACATGAGAGCACTATAGTTTATTTACATTATAATACTATTACATATGAGGCTCTAAATTTGTTCTTGTTATCTATAGACATGGAGATAAGCCGTAGTAAAACTAAAGTAAAGTGCCATGCTCCTACAACTGTTGCATAAGAAGGGGCATAACTAGAGTGTGTGACCTCCAGTGATGTGGGACATGTTGCACTTGGATAGCAGGGTCAGCTAGCTTGGCTAGAGACTATGTTAGAGTCTATCAAGTAAGCGACGGTGGCTACTACGACTGCTGCTACTGCAGTTGCTATGGTATAGACAGCTCCACCTCTGGTACCTTAAGAGCAATAGGCTTTCCAAAAGACATTCATGGAGTGGTTACTAAAGAATGGGGCTGAGTACTTTAAGGGCAAAGAGCTGGATGAATTTAGTAGAGCTTAGTATTGGTTAGATCAGATACTCAAGATTATATAGTAGTTAAAGTGTCCTTAAGAGGAATATATTGCATGTATTACTTTTATGTTGTCAGAGGAAGCTTTGAAGTGGTGAGAGGCCATTACAGAGCATAAGGCTACTAGTAATCTATCTTGGGAGTTCTTTCTTAAAGAATTCAAGAAGAAGTATATAACAAAGTATTATCTGGATAAAAAATACTAGGAGTTTATAGATTTGAAGTAAAAGCATAGGACCATATTTGAGTACGAGAAGGAGTTTGCTCACTTAAGCAGATATGCTAAGGCAGTGGTAGCTATAGAAGAAGACCACTGCAAAAAGTTTGAGAAGGGGCTAAATCTGGATGTTGTGCAACAATTTGTTTTAATACAGATTAGGGATTTTTCAGCATTGATTATAGCTTGTCATACAACTAAGATGGTGAATCAGTTGAAGTAAAAGAGAGATAGCTTTAAGAAGTGGTGCTTTGGCCAAAGACATGGCAGTTCTTGTCATAGAGATGATAAGAGATGGTCAGTCCAGGCATCGTCAAGACAAGAGGTCAGATTGATCTCATAGATCAGGATAAGGTTTTAGAGCATAGACTCA
>CANXYI011154525.1:0-11391 GCA_948208565.1 Hura crepitans | reverse complement strand
CATATCACTGTATCTTCACATGTAATCTCATTTTATTCAATTCACTATTATATCATTTTGTTCCCATACCTAAAAGGCAACAAACCAATACTGGATATTGGGATCTTGATCAGAATGATTATATACATATTGTGCAGTGGCCCACATTTTGGACCCTTCGACAACTGCACCCGCCTGAGTGCCTGAAAGCCAAATGTAAGTGCTTGCAAGCGAAATAATTATGCAGTGGTCCACATGTTAGACCCTACGAAGGCTGCACCCACCTGTTTACCCGAAGGTAAAATGTAATTGCCTGCAGGCCAAATGGTTGTGCAGCGGCCTTATAGACCCTATGATGGTAGTACCCACTTGATATATACACTAAGGTACCCTAGTAGCTGCTATCTATCCCTAGTTGTCCGGTCAACCTATCCAATATAGGTTGTCTAATCGTATGGGACATTGTCTTATGTTACTATGTTCTCATGTATTTAACCATTTATATTGCCACATTTTGGCTATGATACTTAAATATCGTAATCTTACACCAATGCACATAATTGACACTTAGGTCAACTCAAATTACGTGCCACCTCAGCACTCAGCAAATCAATCATACATGATGCCAACCAATTTCATATCGAACTCATTTTCATCAAGCAAATATTCATGCTTTACTGTCATGTTAAACACATACATTATTACTCGTTATTAAATGATGATGGACATTTTAGGTCCTAATGCAATAAATCACCGAAATCAATCACAATGTAAAGCAAATATGCATCATTTACAACAAGACATATTGTCAAATAATCAGTTTAACAAAATGCATATCATAGCATATTCCACAAACACACACCTACATATTTTTTTATACACAATTCATTATGTAACACACAATTTAATCCGAACACACCGAAAATCACCACTCATTACTTACACATAATATTAAAAAATCCGTATAAAATCAACTATAACTCGAAATTAAAAACTGACTTTTATATTGTTATTACTGGTCCTCGAGGCACACTACAAAAAAAATAAAAATTCAGAAACTCATCGAACCACCTTAGGTCACTATTCTCAAAAATCTTGAAACATGAAATCTCCACGATTTTTGTTAAAATTTGTGCCAAAATTAAGGTCACAAGACTACGTAGGCATGATTTACGGCAAAAAAGGGAGAAAACAGGCTAAAATTGGAAGAAAAATGAAGAAATTGTGGGGGAGAACTATCAAAAAACATTAGCCATGGAGGAAAAATAAGGGAGGAAGATGAGAAGAAAAAGCCAAAATTTGCCTTTTTATTCCATTTAAAAAATATTTTTTATTCTCATTTTCCTTCAAAAATTCACAGAAATTAATATGTGAGCCCAAAAATTTTCAAACTTTACCAAAAAATAATAAATATCATATTTTACCAGACTTTAAAATTTTAATTCAAAATTCTAAGAAAATTGATAAAAATTGCAATTTTTAATATTATGAGATTTTCGAAAAAATACTTTCCGATCTCGAAAAATTCCGATTCCAGTTCCATTGGACTTGTCAGAATTTTTAAGTATATGGTTATACCATTTTCAGGTCAATTTGAGCACAAATAAAATATTTTATGGTTCAACTTTCACTACAGCACCAGCATGAAAACTTCAACCTCTCCATTAACTCTCTTAACGGCTTCATTTTTGCTCAAAACTTCACCCTTAATTTTTTTTATAATTAATACTTTCATCTGGCAGTGTCAGTATTGCCAGGTCTCTAGATTTACTAAGCACTCCTATGAAAGTACTACTCATAAATTATGGATTTTTTTCAAGGCGTTACATTTTTTCCCCTCCTAAAAGAAATTTAGTCATCAAAATGACCTGATATGAACAACTGTGGAAACTATTCTGCCATTTGATCCTCTCTTTCACATGTAGCTTTTTCAATATCATGATGTCTCTATAAGACTTTTACAAGAGGCACTGACTTACTCCATAAATTTTTCACTTCTCTGGGCAAAATCTTCACTGGCTCTTCTTTATACAATAGATCATGTTGTATCTCCACTTCCTCTAATGATAGCATATGCGTCGGATCTAATCTATATCTCCTGAGCATAGATGCATGGAACACATCATGTATCTACTCAAGCTTGGGAGGCAATGCTAGTCTGTAAGCCACTGGTCCCACTCGCTCTACAATTTCATATGGGCTAATGAACCAAAAACTCAACTTTCCCTTCTTGCCAAATCCTAACACCTTTTTCCATGGAGATACCTTGAGAAACACCTTGTCTCCCACATCATATTGAATATCCTTTCTTTTAAGATCTATATATGCCTTCTATCGATCTAAAGCTGCTTTCAACCTATCCTTGATGATTCTCACTTGCTCTTCTGCATCTCTAATCAAATCTAGCCCCATAAGCTTATGCTTACTCAATTCACTCCAACTCAAAGGAGTTCTACATCTTCTTCCATACAAGGCTTCATAAGGAGCCATGTCTAAGCTCACCTGATGATTGTTATTATAAGTGAACTCAGCTAAGGAAAGATGGCGATGCCAACTTCCTTTAAATTCGATAGCACAACTTCTTAACATTTCTTCGAGCACTTAGATAACTCGCACTGACTGACCATCTATCTATGGATGAAATCCCATGTTGAAACTAAGTCGAGTACCCAAAGCATTATGGAGTTTCCTCCAAAATCTTGATATAAATCAAGGGTCTCGATCAGAAATAATAAATGATAGCAAACCATACAATCTAATAATCTCATCAATATATAGCTCCACAAGCTTATCTAAATAGAAATCCATCTTAATTGGTATAAAATGTGCTGATTTGTCAATCTGTCAATCACTACCCAGATTGAATCACTTTTACTTCTTGTCATTGGTAGTCCAACTACAAAATCCATAGTGATTCTATCCCATTTCCACTTTGGCATTGCTATAGCTTGAAGCAATCTAGATAGAACTTGGTGCTTAGCCTTAACTCACTGACAAGTAAGGCATTTGGCCACATACTCAACTATATCTCTCTTCATACCGGTCCATCAATAAGCTGTTTTTAGATCTTGATACATCTTGGTACTACCAGGATGCATTGCATAAGGGGCATTATGTGCTTCTTGCAGAATATGCTATCTCAAATCTCCCACATCTAGTACACAAAGCCAATCATGATAAAACAAATAGCCATCCTCCTTAATCTCAAACTTAGAGGGCTTTCCCTCTTAAATCATACTCATAATAATGACAAGCCTATGATAATCTTTTTGAGCCTCTTTCACCTGTTGTAACAAACTAGGCTTTACTTGCAACTCTGCTAGTAAGCCTTCATCATTCAACATCTGCAATCTAACATTCATTGAGTTTAAAGCTAATATGAATTTTTTGCTGAAAGCATCTGTTACCACATTGGCTTTCCCTAAATGATAGTCAATAAGGCAATCATAGTCCTTTATTAACTCCATCCATTTCCTCTATCTGAGATTAAACTCTTTTTGTGTGGGAAGATACTTTAGACTTTTATGGTCCATGTAAACATAGCATTTCTCTTCGTAGAGATAATGCCTCCAAATCTTTAGAGCAAACACCACTACTGCAAGCTCCAGATCGTGTGCTGGATAATTCTTCTCATGTGGTTTCAGCTGTCTAGATACATAGGCAACAATCTCACTTTCTTGCATAAGCACACATCCCAATCCATTTAGTGAAGCATCACTGTAGATAACAAATTCCTTCCCTGATTTTGGTTGTATTAGGATTAGAGCTTCTGTTAATATCTTTTTAAGCTTTTCAAAGCTTTCTTGACACTTATGGTTCCAATCAAACTTACTGTCTTTTCTCAAAAGACATGTCATAGGGGCAGCAATCAAAGAAAACCCTTGACAAACCTCTTGTACTGGCCAGCTAAATCTAAGAAACTCCTGATCTTTATGGTGTTCTTGGATGATTTCCACTCCATTATAGCTTTAACTTTACTAAGATCCACTTTTATGCCATTTGCTGCAATGAAGTGTCCTAGAAAAGACACCTCATTTAGCCAAAACTCACACTTACTGAGTTTGGCATAAAGCTTTTCATCTCTCAGCTTTTGTAGCATAATCCTCAAATGCTGCTCATGTTCATCCCAGTTCTTAGAATAAACAAGGATGTTGTCAATGTACACCACCACAAACTGATCTAACAATGGTTTAAAGATCCGATTCATCAGATTCATAAATGCTACTGGAGCATTAGTAAGCCCAAATGGCATTACCAAAAACTTATGATGACCACATCTTGTTCTAAATGCTGTCTTCTACGCATCTGCTTCCTTGACTCTCAATTTATAGTGGCCAAATCTGAGATCAATTTGGGAGAAGATACCAACTCCTCTCAACTGATCAAATAAGTCATCTATCCGAGGCAACGGATATTTATTCTTGCTAGTCACCTTATTGAGCTACTGATAATCAACACATAATCTCAGGGATCCAACCTTTTTTTTTGACAAATGAGACTAGTGCTCCCCAAGGTGAAACACTCGGTGTGATGAAGCCCTCATCTAGTAACTCTTACAATTGCACTTTTAACTCCCACAACCCTGCAAGAGCCATTTGATAAGGAGCTATAGATGCTGGTGCTGTACTAGGCAACACCTTAATCCCAAACTTCAACTCTCGTTCTACTGGTAAACTAGGTAGCTCTGTCAGGAACACATCCTCAAACTCTGATACTATGGTTATCTGGCTTATTTCTAGTTCTACCTTACTAGTATTAATCACATGAGCCAAATAAGCTTGACAACCTTTCCTCATCAATCTCCTTACCATCATTGTTGATATCATATTGGACATTTAGTCTAATCTTTCCCTAACCACTTTAACTTCTAACCTATTACTAGCTATAAGCATAATCTGCTTCTTTCTATAGTCCATAACTACATGATGCTTGGATAACTAGTCCAGGCACAAAATCAGGTTGAACTCATCAAAAGGTAACTCAATGATGTTAGCTGCAAACTCGAATCCTTGTACCATCAAGGGACAATCCTTATAAACTTTATTGACTAGCACACATTGCCTTATCGGATTATTGACTCTAATATCAACATCAAGCATCTCAGACACTAACCCCTTATCTTGTGCTCGTGTGGTGCATATGTAAGAGTGTGTGGAACTCGAATCGATTAAAGTTAAAGCAGGCAAATCAAAGAGTCAAAATGTACACGCTATGACATCTAGCGTGTCCACATCATCTTTGGCCTTAATCGCATACTATCACGTTGGTGCTTTGCCCTCTACCTTGTCTCTCTAACTACCTCTAGCTTTGTCTTTTGCATCCTTCTAGTCTCTTTTCTAAGATAAACCCATAGGCTCGATAGGACAATCTTGAACCAAGTGACCTTTTGAGCCACAACCCTAACATACACCTGGCATCATAGTCCAGCACTTACCCTCGTGTCTCTTACCACAATTGTCACACTTTGTCAATAATGGAAATCTAGCTATAGATCTGGGAGTCCCTGATATTTGTGTTTGCTATCCAGACTGTACTTTCAACCCCTGACCTGACTTCCTAGTCTAATCTTGCCTTTGACTCTACTGAGGTCTAGTCTGATCACTATTAGGTCTCTTATCTGCTGTAGGTGTAGAAATACCTTGTCTCTGACCAAAGGTCCTCTTCTTTTGATAACTAGCTCTCTTCTCTCTCAACTTCTAAACCATCTCCATAGAATGACATGCAGCAACCAATGTTGAAAAATCCCTTATCTTTATAGGTAGGAATTACTGCATCACATCTAGATTCAGTCCCATCTCAAACTTCTTACATCTATCTTCTTCAATTGCCACCACTATCTTAGCATATCTGCTAAGTCTCACAAATTCTTTCTCATACTCAGATATGGATCTCTGTCTTTGTCTCAGATCCATGAATTTTTACCTCTTTTGGTGGAGATAATGCTCTGTGATAAATTTCTTCTCAAAATTCCTTGAGAAAGAAATCCCAAGTCAAATTTGCTACAGTCAGGTGCTTTGTGATTGTCTCCCACCAATTCAAAGCCTCATCAGCTAATAATGCAGTGGCACAAGTTACATACTCCTCCTGGGTATAACCTAACTGCTGCATAATCCTTAAGGTCTGATCCAACTAATACTCTGCTCTATTAAAACCATCCTCTAACTCTCCCTTGAAGAACTGGGCTGCATTTTTTAACAACCTCTCTAGATAAGTCTTATGAAAAAATCTAGATTCTTATTGTATTGGTGGTGGTGGTGGTGGTGCAGTATGTGCTATAGCAATAGCAGCAGTAGCCACCACAGTTGCCCGCCTAACTGAATCCAACATCTCTACTAACTAAGCAGGTTGACCCTAAGATCCTTATGTTGCATGACTAGCATCACTCCTCATAACAAACCCAGCCTTGGCAACCTTTGGTCCAACAGTAGTCAGAGCATGGCTCTTGACCTCTTCCTTATTATTTGATGCAAGATGACTCATCTTGGATTTATAGGTAAGGGAAATGGATTGTAAGCCTCAATAAGTATAGTTACATGATGTATACTTTCAAAACCTAAAGACTCTTATATAACCCATATATGTATCAAGGAACACCTAAATCGAATGCTTTGATACCACCAAATGTGACACCGCTTACTCGATTTGATCATCGAACCTGAATAAGGGATGTGCACACAACCAGAATCTGATCTCATGTACATGCTTAATGAAACAAATCTTGCTTTTAAAAATATGTATTACATGCAATAGTTGTCAAAAATACGAAAAATCAAAAATCTTTTTCGTCAGTTCACTATTTGGATCTTGTACTAAAAATTTCGATAGCATACAGTTATTCGTGCACATATACCAAATAAAAACCTATCAAATAAAGCACTTCTATAATAAATCAACTTAAACCAATATTTTTTGGGTTCCTCTGACCCTCCAACACAAACTTATCACAATAATAACTATAAGTTTATAAAATTTTGATATACATCACGCACATTCTCAAACACTACTTAAAGCTATTTATATAGACATTTTTAAAACATATGTACAATGCAGGTTAAGCCCATACCTTGCTATATAAGAGTGCTTCTATATACATATATCATGTAACAATACAAAAATAACTTTGTACCAAAAGTTGTCTTCTTGCAAAATTGCGTTTGCTTTCAGTTTATGTACAATCCCACTCACCTTAACCTATGTATTGCATAAAAATGGCATGCTAAGCAATTGCTTGGTGGTGTATTCGAATTAACTTATGTTTACATACATTCACACACAAGCATATCAAATATGCATGTATATTCACATATATAAAGCATATGCATGTATCTGCTGTACTGATGTATAAGTCATATGCATACCTCCCGTATCATACATGTTATGAAAATTTTGTGCACCAATTGTGCCAAATCAACATAGACATTATATTCCATTCATGTTCACAATTAGATTGGTGTAACAAACATATCACTATATCTTCACGTGTAATCTCATTTTATTCAATTCACTGTTATATCATTTCGTTCCCATACTTAAAAGCCAATAAACCAATACTGGATATCGAGATCTTGATCAGAACGATCATATACATATTGTGCAGTAGCCCATATTTTGGAGCCTATGATGGCTGTACCCGCTTGAGTGCCTGAAAGCCAAATGAAAGTGCGAGCAAGTGAAATAATTGTGTAGTGGCCCACATGTTACACCTTATGACAGTTGCACCTACTTGTTTACTTAAAGGTAAAATATAATTGCCTGTAGGCCAAATGGTTGTGCAGCGGCCTTATAGACCCTATGATGGCAGCACCCACTTGATATATGCACTGAAGTACCCTAGCAGCTACTATCTATCCCTAGTCGACTGGTTAACCTATCCAATATAGGTTGTCTAATTGTATGGAATATTGTCTTATGTTACTATGTTCTTATGTATTTAACCATTTATATTGCCACATTTTGGCTATGATACTCAAATATCATCATGTTACACCAATACATATAACAGACCCTTAGGTCATCTCAAATTACGTGCCACCTCGACACTTAGCAAATTAGTCATACATGATGCCAACCAATTTCATATCGAACTCATTTTCATCAAGTAAATGTTCATGCTTTACTGTCATGTTAAACACATACATTGTTACTCGTTATTAAATGACGAAGGACATTTCAAGTCCTAATGCAATAAATCACCAAAATCAATCTCAATGTAAAGCAAATATGTATAATTTATCACTTAGCATATTGTCAAATAATCAGTTTCACAAAATGCATATCATATCATATTACACATACACACACATACACACTTCTTATACACAATTCATTTTGTAACACACAATTTATTACGAATACACTTACAACGGTCGCTAAACACACCAAAAATCACCACTCACTACTTCTCCTTCTCTTTCCCTTTCTCTTTATATGAACACATAATATTAAAAAAGCCATATAAAATCAACTATAACTTGAAACTGAAAATTAACTTTTATATTGTTACTATCGGTCCTTGAGGCACACTATGCAAAAATAAAAATTTAGAAAAACTCATTAAACCACTTTAGGTCACTATTCCCATAAATCTTGAAATAAGAAATCTTCACTGTTTTTCTTGAAGTTTATGCCAAAATTGAGGTCATGGCACTGTGTAAGCATGATTTACGGTAAAAAAGGGAGAAAATGGGCTAAAATTGGAAGAAAAATGAAGAAATTGTGGGGGAGAACAAGCAAAAAACATCATCCATGGAGGAAAAATAAGGGAGGAAGATGAGAAGAAAAAACCAAACTTTGCCTTTTTATACCATTTAAAATTTTTTTATTCCTCTTTTCCTTCGAAAATTCACCTAAATTAATTTGTGAGCCCAAAAATTCTCAAATTTTACTAGAAATCATAAAAATAATATTTTACTAGCTCCTAAATTTTGGCTCAAAATTCCAAGAGAATTGATAAAAACTATAATTTTTAATATTCGCGATTCTCGAAAAAATACTTTTTGATCTTGAAAAATTTTGATTCCAGTTCCATTAGTCTCATTAGAATTTTTAAGTATTTGGTTGTACCATTTTTAGGTGAATTTGAGCAAAAATAAAATATTTTATGGTTCAGCTTTTACTACAGTACCATTCACACGGCACTGAGGTGAAAACTTCAACCTCTCTATTAACCTTCTTAACGACTTTAGTTTCTCTCGAAACTTTACCCTTAATTTTTTTATAATTGATAATTCCATCTGGTAGTGTTAGTATCGCCCGGGTCTTTGAATTACTGAACACTCCTATGAAGTACTACTCATAAGTTAGGGATTTTTTTCGAGCCGTTACAGTGAGAGTAAGGGAATCTTAGTGGCCGAAGTTTGGTATGAGTTAGAATTTGATGAGAACATGAGAGAAAAAGAAACATTAGTGAATAAGATTAAGAAAGAAGAGAAAATTATGGTTAACTTGCCTGAATAATGTTTTATGTTTGTTTGAAATAGGTGTTAAATTATGGGTTTTGTGCATAAGAGTAAACGTGTTATAATCATTAATGTTATTTGTATATATTTGGAATATGTGAGGGTAAAGTACTTAATATGCAACTAAATACAAATGTTATAGATGTATGTGTACATTAAGTATGCTAAGTACTAAGTATTTAATTTTGCCTATGAGGCATGCTAATGCATAAAAAAGTAATATATGTGTATGAGAACATGATTTTTTTTTCATATATAGATGTACATGTACATTGAGTATATCATATGTATATCAATGATGCTCTATGTATAAGAACAAAAGGACAAGAATATGATAATGAGAAATGTACACCTATTTCTACATAGGATTCATAGCTTTAGGATAGTTTGGTATACTAAATAGTGGACACTAGTAGATTTGCCTACTTTTGATAGCTTTGATTATCTTACTGTTTTGCACAACCTTGTAGTGATAGCACCATTTTTTGTACCATCGAGTACCTAACCTTCGAGTGTTTGTTGGTCCCTTATCTAGGCAAAAGCATGGTTTCAGGAAGAAATAGGCTTCAAAATGATAACAATAGTGATAAGGGAACACACACATGCATGCACACACATATACATATACATATATATAATCATGTTCATGTGCATGATTTACTGAAGTCATATTGCATAAGATAATATGGTTAAATGGTTGGCGTAATTTTACATATGACTCTTTATGCATGTGATACTTATACTAGCATGATTATTATTAGAAATATGAGAATGTTTTGTCTTATTATGACACGATTTAAGTATTCTCTATAGAGCTTTTAGTTAAAATGACCAATGAGGTTTGTCTAAATTATAAAGCATCCACCGAGGATGTTAGATGTATACCTTAGAGCTTATGTAATAAGGTTATATTCATGTGTTTAAACCTTATGAATTAATGTAAAAGGCATTTCTCTTTATATCATGATACATTTATATATTATTTATAATTGTTTGCAATGTCTTAAACCATGTTATAAACTCCTTGTTATAAAATCATAGGGCTGAGGAAATCATGAAGTGTTCATGATCTGAGGTTCTTATTGCATGCAAATGTGATATATCTAAATATCCCTGATCATAGTATTAATAAGATGGAACATTATTAATGCAAATAAATCAACACATGTCATACTTCTTAATTGGATCAAGCAGTAGTTCTCCTAAGCTGTAAGCATAGAGATGCTTAGAATTAACATGTGGATGCTTTCTTAGGAAGTAAGTACTTCACAGACCCACTATGAGATCTTCACATGGATACTTAATCTATGTTAGTAAAAATATCTCATCATATTAGTGGTGCAAATATCTTTAGACTTGAGACCACTAACTATTTTAAATATGAAGTGACATAATTTGACTCCAAAGCTTTTACTTTGAATAAGAAATATAAATAGTGAGGTGCTTGGGTATGGCATGATATATTTGAAGATAGGGTAGTAATCAACAAAGGATTCACCACCTCAGAGTATAGTGGGGAGTTTATCTTATAGTTTTGATAAGTAATCTTTGTTCAGGATTCTTCGGCCAAAGTAAGATGCCATGTGTGAATGGGATTCACAAAGGGTATTTTTGGAATAAAGGTGAAATTATTAGAATAATATGTCCAGGGCTTAATTAGATATGCTTAGTAAAGCTTTGAGTTAACATAAGTCCATACTCTAAATTGGATGGGATAAAAGATGGTAAAGGGAGTTTATTGCGCTACAGCTGTATATAGAAGGGTTAAGTCAAGCCACTTGACTTTCTAGCACTTAGGTAGTCATGATGCATGGCTAGATGCTTCTTTTAATTTGTATATAAGTGATATATCAATTAGTGAATTGATATTGATTCAACAAGATTGAATATACGGAGTCTCAGTTGGACTAGGACTTTATTTCACTGTGTGCCACCAAGTTGTTTTGAAAACCCA